>CANXYC012483515.1:0-10558 GCA_948193065.1 Aleurites moluccanus | reverse complement strand
CTTAGGCAACACCTATACCCTAGGACCGTCACGGCTCCCAGGTTGGGTCGTGACACCTTATGGCTGAGACAAGTCCCTTTCTAGCTAGGGTTCTAGATAATTAGTCCTATTCAGTAAGCCACTGTGCACAGAGCTGATGGTTTTCCCCCGACTACCCCATCAGTATAGTGGTTCTGTCAAATACACACATATATGGTAACAAATACAATATAAGATAACAATAAACTAGTTTCCATGCTCAATATCCAATATTAAGATAATGTACAATATTGACAGTCTGTAATCATGAATATAAGAATTTATTTGTTTATTGATACGGTATCATTAACAGCAAATAAATAAATTCAAAGAAATAGGTATAGGTCAAATATCAATAAGTCATTGTGCACAGAGCTGATGGTTTCCCCCTACTACCCCATCAGTATAGTATTTCTGTCGAATACACATATATGGTAACAAATACAATATAAGATATCAATAAACTAGTTTTCATGCTCAATATTCAGTAACAAGATAATGTACAATATTGACAGTCTGTAATCAAGAATATAAGAATTTAACTAATTATTGGTACGATATCATTAACAGCAAATAAATAAATTCAAGGAAACAGTTATAGGTCAAATATCAATATGTCAATATATAACCATTGCCATCATTGCCATTGGCTAGCCAATGTCGCTGGCGACAATGGCATTGAGCTTAGGCAAGCCATTGGCTAGCCAATGTCACTGGTGATAATGGCATTGAGTTTAGGCAATTAACATAGAATAACAAGGTTTCATTTAGGATTTTCATCGAACATATGATGTGCATAGGTTTAAACTTCATTTAGTAAGTAATGGGTGCATTATTGCCAAAGACCAAAGTATCAATAACAAGTCCATATCAATAACAAGTCCACAATGTCAACAATCAAGTAGGGTTATCAATTCCAATAATTAATAACACCAAATGAATTAAAATGGCAAGGAAAAGGATAGGAAAAATCAAAGCAAAAACTAAGGCAAAACTCAAATGGCCATTCGGCCAAACATCACTTCACAAGGTAAATTTTCAAAACTCATTCCAAAGTTTTAGGCATGTAAAATGGCATATAGGAAGCTCACCTAAATATTGAAGAAATTACCAAAATACCCTTCCAATTCTCCAATTGCCCTAAAGTAAGCAAAATAGACAATCTTCACACTTTTCTTCCAAACAATTTTCTACAATAAAATAATCACATATTTAGCATCTAATGGATGTAATTAATTATATTCTAACTAAAATTAACACTAATTAATACTAATTCAAAATATGAAATTTGACATGAACCAATTAGGGTTCCTAAAATGAAAGTTTTTGCTAATTAGTTTAAATGATGCAATCTTCTTCACTAACTAACTTAACTAACATCTAATTCAACTAATTAAACCATAAATTAAAAGAAAACAACAACTTACTATTTTGATGAATAGTAACTGAAATTTTCCTTCCAAAAAATACAAAAATTCTTTTGATTTCTTAGTTGGATTTTGATGGAAAAAGACTAATTAGGTTGGACTTGTAAATTTTCTATGGTTTTTCCTTGCAAAAAAAGCAAAAATGGATGGGCAAAACTCTAGGAGGATTCGGCCATGGAGGGAGGGAGAGAGGGAAAGGAAAAAATGAAGAAGAAGAAAGCTAATTGGATATTGATTTAGTGTATTTTTATGTATTTGTAAAGAAGGACTTAATATTTTAGGTATTTAGGTTTTTACCCGATTTCTTTCCAAAATTTATTGTAATTATTCTGTTAAGATTCAAGTTTGAATGTAGGAATTGAAATGACTTATTTTAAGTTGCTCTATTTGTTAAAATTGGTCCTGGGTCAATTCAGGATCCCAGACAGTAGATTTTCAAAATTGTCCCTAAAGTTGACATTAATTACAACTTTGCCACTCTTTAAAATCTCAATGTTCCTAAAGGTTTTTCAGTTCTTTCTTTTTACCATAATTTCACATAAAATTAACTAACTTAATTTCCTAGGTCTGGATTAAAAAATTTTAAATTTACCGGGCTGCTATTTTCCCGGTAGTGTAATTAACACCGACGTTTTTCAGAACAGTATCACAAATGTATTCTATTTGTGTTTCAAAAATTATTTGTAGTTATTTCAATGTTTCCAGGCACATAATTGATTATATAACTGTTCAATTATGATTATATTTCCTAGGGTATTACAAGGATGATTGGGTTACTCTTAATACAGATGGCTCCTTCAATGCCATTTCTAGTCAGGCTTTTCTTTAGGGTTTGCTTCGGTCTAAGGATGGTGCTTGGCTGGGTGGATTTGCCTCAAACTTGGGAGCTTGTTCTATTAATATGGCTAAGCTTTTGGGGGTGTATAATGATTTGTCTCTAGCTTGGAATATATATATATATATCTGTAATCTAAAGGTTGAATGTGATAGCCTATTTCTGGTTTAGTTAATTAACAAGAGGTTGAGGTTAACGAGTTCTGTGTTCTTCTTAGAAACATTAAAGTCTTGTTAAAGTTACTCACTTCTTCAGAGAAGCTAATTTCAATGTAGATTACCTTGCACACTTGGAAAGAAAATTGGATGTAGGCAATCACTTATTTGATATTCTTTCTCCTAGTGTTTTTAGTTTTTTTCTCCATGATGTGTGTGGAGTTTCCTATTATAGGAATTGTGTAATGTAGTTTTTTGTCTTTTCCTTTTATTCCAAAAAAAATTAGGGTTAATTAAAAAAAAAAAATTACAAACTTTCATGAAAATTGTAAATTTTGCAGAATGTTTCAATTTTGTTAAATTGGATCACAAAGTTTCTAATCTTGGCAAATTTTGTATTTGACCGGATTCTCATTGAGATTTCGATTGTCGGAGCTAACATGACACTTTTTTGTTATTATTTTTGTCATGTCAGCATTTAAAGTGGCAAAAAAAAATTTTTTTTTTAACTCATCAATATTAATATTATTAGTAATTATATATTATGTATTTTATCAATAATAATATTAATAAAATAATATTCAATATTAATAAATAATAAAATAATATATAGTAATATATTAATATTAAAAATATATTTCTATTAATATATATTAATTAATATACTAGTATTATTATTATTAGTTAATATTAATTAATATATATTAATTAATATTAATATATTTCTACTTTCTATATATTTTTTATTTTCTATAAATTGATTTATTGCAGAGATATATATATATAAATAAAAAAATATATATTTTTTGTGAAAGTTCGTGATTTTTTTTTTTTTGTAATTAACCCATTTAAAAATAGGAGAGAATAAGAAATTCTCAAAAATCGAATTAATTGAACTAAAATTATTAAAAATTAAATCAAATCAAATTGAACCGAATCAAAATTATTACAAAATTAATTGAATAGAACTGAATTGACATAGTTTAATTTTGTTATTTGTTTTTTTTTTTAGTGTTATTAACAAAATAAAAGCATAATTATTAAAATATATATTTTTAAACATATATATATATATAAATAAATAGAAAATATATACATATTTCGATCGGTTTAGATATTTCGGGTATTTTTTAAAGAAAATCAAACCAAACTAAATAAAATAAAATTTACAAAAATTAAACTGATCCAAACCGAAATTTAAATCAAATCAAACTGAACCAACAGAATTAAATTTGATTTTTGTTCACTCCTATTTAAAAATTCAATTTTTTTTTACTACTTCAGAAACTGACATGACAAAAATATTAATAAAAATTATCACTTCATTACTAACGTGATAAAAATATTAATAAAAATATCACATCAATTTTGACCGCGATCAAAATTTGATCAAATGTAAAATTTATCAAAATTAGAAACTTTATGATTTAATTTGCTAAAATTAAAATATTTTATAAAATTTAAAATTTTCGTGAAAGTTGATGATTGTTTTTTTAATTAACTCAAAAAATTATTGTGAAAAAATATTTTGAATTTGTTACATGCTTTTGAAGGTTTTATTTTATCATTTAAACATATTAAATTTATTTAAAAAATTGAAATGACTTTTAATTCAAAATAATAAAAATTTATCGACGTAGCTCTAATAATAACTGCCAAACGAACTGTTTACAGTCATGAACAGAAAAACAGCTTTTTCAAAAACGGAGTTATGACCAAAATTTGTGGTTGGAAAGGGTTCCGTAAGTAAATGGATTATTTAACTTTCTAATGATTTAATTGCCAAATGATATTCTGCCACTTGGAATCACTGTAAACTCATAAATCTTCTCCTAATTTAATAGAAGCAAAGTGGGAAACGCCCAAAATATATTACTCAACCCAAGAGGAAATAATAATAAATATACTTAATAACGTGCAAAATTATTAATACATTAAATTTTATTTTAGATGATATCATCATGCTTACAATATGGATTAAATAAATAATTTTTATAATGCATTCCTATTTTTTAAAAAAAAATTGTGATTCAATTTATCAAAATTAAAATATTTTATAAAATTTAAAATTTTCAAGAAAATTCGTAATTTTTTTTTATTTAACTCAAAAAATTATTGTGAAAAAATATTTTGAATTTGCTACATGCTTTTGAAGGTTTTATTTTATCATATAAACATATTAAATTTATTTAAAAAATTGAAATGACTTTTAATTCAAAATAATAAAAATTTATTGACACTAGCTCTAATAAAAATCGCCAAACCAACTGTTTATTGCGAAATAGCAAAAGAAAGAGAGAAAGAAAGCAAAGAGATTTCATAAAAAAAAATAATAAAAAAAATGTGAGAGTATTTAAGTAAAAATCCAATTTTAAAATAAAATTTAAAAATGCTGTTTATAAAAAACTGTCATGTTTAGTTTAAATTTTTTCTATTTTTAAGTTTTAAAATGATATTTTGAATTAATCACTTAAACACTTAAAAAATTATTTAATATTTTTTAAATTTTAAAACGATATTTTATACCTATTTTAAGTAGATCCAAACACTTTCAAAAATCATGAAGAGAAAAACAGCGTTTGCAAAAACGGAGTTATGACTAAAATTTATGATTGGAAAGGGTTCCGTAAGTAAATGGATTGAGGAGGGTTGTTGTATATTTTTACACAGCAGCATCTCATGTGTCTAATTTTAGTTACTTAAAAATTTTTATAAAAATTTATAAAAATTGTAATTAAATAGTGTTTCATATAATGAATCTATTGATATATTTTTTATGCTAAATAAAAATTAAATGGACAGCTAAAAATATATTATAAATACATTAAATCTAAACCGTTAAATATAATACACAAAATTTATAATGTTTTTTTTTTTCTATCCATTTGATTTTTGTTTAGCATAAAAAATATATTAATGGATTCATTATATGAAACACCATCTAATTATAATTTTTATAAATTTTTATAAAAAATTTTAGATATTTAAAATTGGATATATGAGGGTTTATTGTGTAAAACTCAACCCTAAATGGATTATATAACTTTCTAACGAATTAATTGCCAAATGATATTCTGCCACTTGGAATCACTGTAAACTCATAAATCTTCTCCTAATCTAATAGAAGCAAAGTGGGAAACGCCCAAAATATATTACTCAACCTAAGAGGAAATAATAATACTTAATAACGTGCAAAATTATTAATACATTAAATTTTATTTTAGATGATATCATCATGCTTACAATATGGATTAAATAAATAATTTTTATGATGCATTCCTACTTTTTTTTTTTTTTTTAACTTTTATAAATATATGGAACCTATTTGAATTTTTGAGACCAATTTTACATTTATGTAAGTGAGGGTGCAGTACATTGACACTCCTAATAATAATTTGCTGACAAAAAAATTTTTGAATGCATTGAGTGTATTAAGAAACAATGTACCATACACTCATAAATACATTGGACCAACATAAATTTATATTTATGTGAGGATGCATTGCATCCTATACACATAATAATAATTTTTCAGTAGAAAAATTATTGGTTACACTTTATGCACTAATAAAGAAATAGTGCATCCTGCGTTCATAAATATATGAATGGGATGTTTAGATTCAATTTTACAAAACTTATTTTGATGAATAAAAAATTATTAAATGATAAAATAACTTTTATCAAAATTTATTTTCTTAAAAATATTAAAATGGTGCTTAAAAAATCTCAATTGGAGACTAAATTTTATTTATGATGACTAAAATTTATTAATGTGTTATAAAGTCAAACACTTATTTTTAAGTAATGTTGGGTGATTATTAAATTTTAGATCCTCCAAACACCCTTAAAATATAAAGTAGATCCCATATTTATGTGAGTGAATATGCATTAAACTCATTACACTCAATAATAATTTATATGTGTATAATTTCAAGACTATATTTATTTGTTCATTTATTTCGCTCTTATCAAATCTTTGCATCTATATTTAAATATGTTAATGGATTAAGGTCTAATCAAATCAAATGTGAACAAAGATAGGTAAAATTAAAAGCAAATCACGCTAAGTTATTTTATTGTAGCTTTATATTGTTATTATACTATAAACTTTATATATGTAGTTAGGCAGTTTAATTTAGTATGATAGATCAGATTGATGTTTAGAAAATAAAAAGGATATGAATAAGTTAACCAAAAAAACAAAAAAGGATATGAATAATGTCATTTACTTGAAGCACGGTCAACCAAATTTAAAAAAAAAAAGTTAGGCCCAAACTTTTGGAATTTTTATTTTTCTTTATAAGCAACTGATAGTAGCTGTATTATACATTCAATAAGATTTAGTGCATTACAGGAAAGAAAATAGCCCAAAAAGCTACACTGAAAGTTGCAACAGATTTGTGCGTTTTAGGTTATAGCCGATTTCTGCATTTTCTTTTCAACCTTTTCCTGTTCTCTATTCCCATAGTTTAAAAGAAGTTAGGCTAAAAACTTTTTGGTAAGTTAATAATTTCATGAAAATCACTCAATTTATTAATTAGTCACTTAATTTCAGTTTGTATCTATAATATTATTTAACTTTAATTTCATTGCAATAACTAAGCTTATTATTAGACTAGCAAATTAGCTAGGTCAATATATTCATTTTCTTAATACATTTTTTATTTATTTTACATGTTGGATTAATATATTATAATAAAATATCTATAAATTAATACTCGATAAATTAATAATATTTATTATATAATAATTTTCTATAATTCTGACTTGAACTAATGGATTAAATTAATAATTTTGATAAATTAATAAGAAAATATTTTTCTGAAATTATTACATAGTTATATGATCTCATTTATATTATAAATTAATAATTTGATAATATTAAAATATGACTCTAAAGATTATTTAAAATCTAAATAATTATACTCACTTATTTTTTATTCACTTCATTTAATTCATATTCAATCTATCTCATTTTTTTCAATTCATTTAGTTCATATTTAATTGATCACATAAATTTTTTTTATTTCATTTCAATTAGTTTATATTCAATTAATTATATTTTTTTATCCATTTTAAATAATTTGTATTCAATTGATCATATATTTTTATCAATTTTAATTAATGTGTATTCAATTGATCATATATTTTTTATTCAATTTATTTAATTCATATTGAATTAATTATAAAATTAATAAAATATAATGAGTTTTTAGTTGATTAAATATATATTTATTGAATTGTAAATACTTTTTAAAATTAATAAATTATTAATTAATTAATTAATTAATATTTATTTTAATTAATAGAATTTATGAATTTCAGTGATATCAAATTAGGTCTTGTGAAGCTAATTTTTGGCTTCAAAATCATTATATCGACTTATGCATTGGAAACAACTGAATAATTCTTGCATGTGGTTGCGTTGTTAAATATATGGTAATTATGAATCATGAATTTTTTTTTTCTGTTAACTTTTTTTATTCAAACTTTATTAGAATTTAGAAAATAAACTTAAATCCTTTGTGTAGGAAACATAATACTTATATCATAAATTTACCTAAAATAAAAAAAAAAATTGTGTAAAATTTGTAAAATAAAATACATAACATCTAACTATAACTGTAAAGGAGAATATGATGAAGCAGCTTAATTAAGTTATTAGCACGTGTGAATAATTAGCTAATACCAGCTGGATTAGTTAGATTATTAGTTAGGAAAAGCTGAGATGGCATCTTTCTGTTATAATCATTTTGCTTTCTGTTTAGTTAGCACATTTTACTCAAGCTTCATTTAGTTCATTGTATATAAGACGTTTCTGCTGAATATCAAAGTACAATTTTGATTTTCATTCAATTCACTCTGTCACATGGTATCAGAGTATATGAGCTTCATGTCTGCATTTTTCTTTCTTGTTGATCTCTTGAATCTTTTTGTTCTATCTTTTTCATCAGTTCTTTTCATCAATTCACCATTTTTAGAGTTCTCAGTTCTTTGTTCAAAGGTTTTTCACCAATCTCAGAGGTTTTTCACCTGTTTTACAGAAGTTATTCATCAATATTCAAAGTACTTAGGGTTTCTCAAATGGCAAATTGAAATGATGTCAATTTTGTTGATAATCATGCTTCTCCGTATTATCTGCATCATACAAAGAACTACAGTTATGTGGTAATCACACCTGAACTCACTGCTATAAATTTCTCTTAGTGGAAAAGGTCTTTTTTACTTGTTGTTTCAATAAGAAACAAGCAAGGGTTTCTTGATGGCCCAATTCCCAAACCTGCATCAAATAGTAATTTGTTTCTCCTATGGATGCACTGCAACAATCTTTTGGTGGCTTGGCTTTTAAAATCCATATCACCATCCATTGCATCTACTGTATTTTACATTGATGATGCTAGCAAGATATGGAACAAGATCAATTAGAGATTTGTGCAACCGAATGATTCTAGAATATGCCATCTTCAACACTTGCTATGTACTGTTACTCAAGGAACTAGATTTGTGGATGAGTATTTCATTGAGTTGAATGGCATATGGGAGGAACTGAGAAGATTTAGGCTACTTCCATATTATTCATGTGGAAAGTGTGATATGAATGTTTTCAAAAGTTTGTGGAGGTAGCACAAAAAGATTATGTTTTCAAGTTCTTGAATAGTCTCAATGAGCCATTCCAGTCACTCAAATCCCAAATCATTATAATGAAGCCATTTCCATCTCTTGACCAGGTATACAATATGGTGATCAGAAAGGAGACACAAAGGCATTTGCTCATACAGAATTCAAGTTTCACAAATGGTGTTATAATGGCTATCAAAAGAAACAAAACATATCAAGTATGCTTCCATTATGGCAAACCAAGTCACTACAAGAAGGATTGCTACAAGTTAATAAGATTTCCCCCAGATTTCAAATTCACAAAGACTAGAGTACAAAATAAAGTTGCAAATCAAGTCATAGCTCCACAAATGAGTCATATGTATCTAATGCAAGCAATGAGGCTACATCATTTAATGGAGTCAATCTTTCAAAAGATCAAGTCCAAAAGCTATTACACATTCTGAATGATCAAGTTTGCACTACAATCAATAATTCTAACCCCTCATCCACAAATTCAGTGCATTTCATCAACTTTGTAGGTAAACATTTTTCTGTTTCTTTACCATGAACAAAACCAATTTTCAAAACCTTTTACTCTCTCAATTCTCAACTTCACCATTGATTGTTGACACTGGAGCAACAAATCATATAGTGTGTTCATTGGAGTTATTCATTTCCTATTTTCAAGTCCATAATGTATTTGTTCAATCGCCAAATGGTATCAAGGTACAAGTTACACACATTGGCACTGTCATACTTAATTCTATTCTTATTCTACATAATGTCCTTATGGTTCCTTTGTACACCTTTAATCTTTTCTCAGTAAGCAAGCTCCTTCAAAATCCTAACCTTTGTCTCATATTTCTTTCTAATAAATGTTTTATTCAGGTCATATCCTCATGGATGATGATTGGTCAGGCTAAAATGAGGAATGGACTTTATTTTTTTACAGCAACAACATTCCACATAGAATCAAAGTTCTAATGTTTTTCATTCTAAGCATGTTTCTTTAGTTTCCCTTGATACCTGGCATCACAGACTAGGTCACTTACCTTTTGATAAGATTCCTACTTTCATTTGTTATGTAAATAATACATATTCAAGTTTATGTGATACATGTCCTAGAGCTAAACAGAAAAGAATTCCATTTCTTATTTATAACAATAAAATTAAAGCTCCTTTTGATATTATTCATGTTGATATATGGGGACCATATTCACAATAAAATTTGTATGGAAACCATTATTTCTTGATTTTGGTTGATGATTTTTCAAAGTGTGTGTGGGTTTTCTTAATGAAACAGAAGCCAGATGTTTCTCACCTTATTCCTCAGTTTTATCAATTTGTCAACACTCAATTCAATGTCAATATTAATTAGATAATGGAAAAGAGTTCTATCTACCCTCCTTTTATAATTCCAAAGGCATCATCCATCAAACCTCTTGTTCTTTTATCCGCGGGGGGGGGGGGGGGGGGGGGGGGGGGGGGGGGGGGGGGGGGGGGGGGGGGGGGGGGGGGGGGGG
>CANXYC012483465.1:0-112790 GCA_948193065.1 Aleurites moluccanus | reverse complement strand
ATATATATATATATATATATATACCAAAAATATATAAAATAAAGAACGTTTTATTAGAAATATCAATTTTCTGTAGTTAATTTGGAGAGTTTTTAATTGAGCGATTGATAATTATAAAAATATTTTTTTCAGTTGTTAAAATCTCTAATTAATAATAGCATTTCCTATTTATTATTAAATTTTATCGATTTAAATGTGAAAAATTATAATTAAAAAAATACAATTAAATTCATATCCAATGCAAGTTTGCTCTAATATTGGAAGAACCAAAATTTTATTTTATTTTTTTTTCATATACATCAAAATATTATTTATTTTTTCATTTGACTATTTAATTTTGTAGCGGCGCATTCATTGTACTAGCTACTAACTACTCCTAATAAATGATTTTTTTTGTAATTATATTTTGTTATATTATATTAAAAATTTCTTATATTTTTAAAATTATACTATAAAAGTTTTGTATTTTGCAAGGTCATTTCATTTATTTTTTCTATTTTTTCGATTAGTCAATCCCCCCAAAAAGTTAATTTTAATTAAAATATTTATTAAAATATCTAAAATACCCATTCCTTTTCTTCGTACAACAAATTTACCCAAACTCTAAAATTGATTACGTTATTTTCAGTAACTCAAAAGATCTTATTTTTAGATCTCGCAGCAATTCTAATGGACAATACTATCTTTTCTCAATAATCACCAAGATCTCACAACACCACCACTGTTTTTTTCAATAATTACCAAGATCTCAACTACTTTTTGAATATGACAAGCCAAACTTGTTGGCTTTTGGAGCTCCCTTTTATGTGTCGTCGTCAACTATAATGGAAGAAGATGACCGGGAGGCTAAAGGACAAATTTAAGGTCTATTTTTCTTTCTTTCGTTTTGGTTTTGGGGTCTATTTCTTTAGGTCGGGAGATCGTTTCTTCTTCTTCTTCTTCACTTATGTTGTGATTCTCCAACTTAATGATCATTGATGGAGAGGCTTCACTTATGTCAATATGGGTTTATAGTTTTACCATATTTATTGAAGTTGCTTTTGCTAATTACATCTTGCATTCTGAATAATGAGTCCCTTAATTGAATGGAAAAGGAAAACCTATACACAAATTGAAATGGAATGATGAAATTTCAAATAATGGAAAGTTGTGAGATATCATGCATGTGAAAAATTTCATTGGTGCTTCTCCTCGAGAGATAATACTTTGAATTAGGAGAAACAGAGGAGAGAAACACAAATTAGTGCTTCGATCGGTGCTTTGATGATGTTTTGATCGATGCTTATCATGAAATCTCCTCTGTGTTTCTCATGAAATCTCACCTAATTCAAAACTAAACATTTCTGTTATATTCAGAACCAAAATTATTTGTAGCGGAGATGATGCTTTTAACACTTTCTTTAATAAAACTGGGTCTGAAAAATATGTTACTGGGTTTTGTTGAATATTCTATTAATTAATATATTTTTTTAGTAGTTGGAGAAGAGATTGTGGACTTGTACCTTAACAAAATAAGGAAATTAGCTAATAATTGACGGGGCTTCAAGAGTTTTTAGTTTTTCATGTTGTTCATGGCGATACTGACTCTAGCCGTGGAGTTATGAGAGCAAAGAAGGTATCACTAGTAACGATGATAATTACGGAGGAAAAGAAGGAGGGAGGATTTGGTTTAAAAAAACTTGAATGAGGTTGGGAGAGTTTATGGATAATGAAAATTTAATATGTTATTATGAATGAAATTAGTGAGGTTGGTGTTTAAAAGAGAGAGGAAAAGAAAGTTTAGAGCAAAATTAAAACAATGGCGTGAGAGTGAAAATTAGAATGAAATTTAATAAAATTTTAATAAAAAAATTTTAAATTTTAACGAAATTAAAATGTAAGAACTTTATAATATAATTTTGAAAATATAATAACATTTTAGTATAATATGATAAAATACAAAAATTTCATAATAATTATCCTTTTTTTTTTTTATCTAATATGTAAAAGTGATTTCTATTTGCGATTTTAATAACGAAAATTTTAAATACATTTTATTTTATTTTTTATATCCTTTTTTACAGCCTCTATAGATTTTTTTTTCCTTAAAAATTACGAATATTGAAAAATGTTCTCTCACTTTTCCATTAAAAATGGTGAATATTAATTATTTTTTTTTTGAAATAATGAGTTTATTTCTATTTTTTATGAAAATTAAAAAAATAATTTAATTAAAATAACAATTTTATTTAATATTTTTCACAAATATCTTTTTAATTATATTAGTAAATAATTATCTTAAACTAATAATTTTTTAATTTTTTTTTTAATTCTAAGTATCAAAAATAATAAAATTTTATTATTTTAATAAAAAAAATTAAAAAGTTTCGTTATTGATTAATATATCAACAACTTAATCATTTTATTATTTCATGAGAAATATAAAAATATGTATATATATTTTGATTAATAGTCTATTATAATTAATTAATAGTTTGTTAATAAAAATATGATATATTAGTGGTAAAATATATTAGATAAGAATATATTAATAAATTTATTAACCTTTGAAAGAGAAAATTACTTATAATTTGAAGCGAAAGCAAAAATAAAAAAAATAAACATTTTTTTTTTTTCGTACAGATAAAGTATTAAAAATTGAGAAATTCTCTATATATCTATAAATAAATAAAAAATTATGTATTTTTCATTTTATTGATATCAATTTTTTGAACTCAAAATATTATTTTTTTAAAATTTTAGACTTTTTTGTATTATATTTATTACTAAATAAAATAACTCCCTACAAATATATAACATTAAATTTAAATAATAAATCAATAATACAAATTAAAAAAAAGAAAGAGAAAAAAACATAATATATAAATTCTATTATGTAACCAGTTGTTTTTCAAGGAAAGGTAATATTAAAAAATAATATTCATAATTTGTAATTTCAGAAAATTAAGATAATAAAATAGTATATTTAATAGCTATATAAATTTTCATCCAATAAAAGAATTTATATTTAAATATTACGAAACGAATTTTTCTTTTATTTGATTTTTTTATATTTGACTGTTTTTCTTCTAAGCAAGCATTTCTATATTTTTTTATTACCAAAATTTCAATAAAAAAGTTATTTAACTAAAAAAAATGTTAAATTGTTATCCTACCAATATTTGTTTCAAGGCAAACGAAAATAAAGAAAAAAACAAACATTTTCTCAAAGATGTTTACATAAAACATTTTTTTTAAATATAAATCCCACTTAAATATCTTAATACATTACTCCTATATCCATTTCTTTTTCGTAAATCTTAAATTATAGGTCATTTTCTTGTTTAAAGGATAATTAATTTATTAATATATTTTTATTAAATAAATTAATTTTAAATTTTTAAAATTTGATCTAATTAACATTTATATTAATATTTTTTAAAAAACTAAATTTTTAATTTTTGTACTTTGAAAGTTAGTCAACTTGATTCTGTCCTTTTTTTTTTTTTTTTTCTTTTTTTGCTTCTCTATTAAATTTTAATAAAATAATTAAAATTATCCTACTTTGTTATTATTCAGATTTCGCATTTTATTTTTATTTTTATTTTTTCACTTAATTAAAATTAAATATTCATATAAAAATTTAAATTTAATAAAAATAAAAATGTATATGAATATTTTTATGTATGAAATATTTATATAATTTTTTATTTTTTATATTTAATTTAAAATTAAACTAAATATAATTACTTTTTATTTAATTAAAATAATAATTTTTAGTATACTTAATTAAAATTAAAATAATTAAAAATATATATTTTTCTCTTATTTTATATATATATACAAGGCCCTTTTTTCTTTTTAGTTAAATATACACAAAAAATAATTATTTTGATTAAATATGTAAAAACAATCATTTTAATTAATTTATAAAAATAATTTTAATAGCTAAAAAGTAAGAAATAATATTTTGAATTAAAATTATTTATTTAATAAGTAAATAAATTAAAATTTATTTTAAATTTTATTCATTTAATCTTAATTAAATGAAAAAGCAAAAAAGGAAAGAAAAAAAAAATGAAAATATGGGAGTGAATGAGCATGGGCATTTTAGTTATTTTACTATATTTTTATTTTTAATTTTTTAATTTTTAACCTAAAAAGTGAAAAAAATTATATAGAAAAACTAAATGTATTGGCAAAATCAAAATATATAAATTAATTAGTTACTTTTTTAAAAAATAAAGATGCAAAATTTAATTTTAAAAACTAAAAAGTAGTTTATCTCTTCTTATTTAATATATCACATTTTTATCAATACATTATTAATTAATTTTATTATTTTTATTAAAATAATAAAAATTTATTGACTTTAATACATAATTTGAAAAAAAAATTGTTCCTAAAATAATTATTTATTAATAAAAATAAAGAGATATTTGTAAAAAAATATTAATAAAAATAATAATTTAAACTAAATTAATCACTTTTTAAATTTTTATAAAAATAAAAGTAAATAAGAGATAAAAGACGAAACCATAATCGGTCATTATAACCAATATTAACATCAATTGTTTTTGAATTTGAAATATTTTTTTTTTTAAATTATTTTTTTCAATTTGTATTATATATTTTATTTTTGTAATTTGGTATGCAATATCTATACAGAGGTTTTTTTTTAAATTTTTTTACATATATATATATATAAAAAGAAGAGAGGAGTTTTCTATATTTAATAATTATTATTTAATATTCATAATTTTTAATAAAGATGAGAGAGTATTTTGTAATATGTAACTAATGTTCACAGCTTTAAAAAAATAAAAAAGATTTTAAGGACACTATAAACATTTTGCTAGACACAAAAAATAAAATGACATGATTTAAAATTTTTAAAATACATTTAATCACCCCTTATTAATTCATCTCTCTCTTCCTGCATGAAGCTTCTTCTCCAGTCTCCTCCACTTACAAGCTTGCTTCTTCTATTCTTGTTCTTCTCCTATGCTATCTCCTCCTTTCAAAAGTTCTTGTAACTAACACAAAAACCCATAATTTCTGTTCCTTTTATTTTCAGTGAAAATTTTATTAGAAAAGCTAAAACCCAAAAATTAATGGCCTTCCACTCTCCCTTTATTGCCTTTATCTTTATTCTTGCGGCCTTTTTTATTGCCCCATTTGCACGTTCTATACCCTTTATAGTTCTACATGGTAATTATCTTCCTATCTTTTATGCTATTCTTTTTATTGCATTTGTTGATAGCTTGACTTTTATATAGTGATCTGTTATTGATTTTGGTTGTTTTTCTTTTTCTGTTTCCGGGCGTGTTGATTTTAGTGATTACTGTTTATGAGAGGACATTAAAGAAACTAAGTAGTAATAATTAAATATTGGGGAGTTTGATTATTTCAGATATTAGTGCCTTTCGATCTGTATACTACAATGGAATCAACTATATTTGAATATTAGATTTTGGTATTGTAACAACTAAATGAACTTGAGTGTGAATTAAGGTTGTGTTTTGATAAGCTGGCTAAATGACATCACTTTTTTCTCAATTTAATCTGTTCTATAAAGAATATGAGCGGGAATTTTATTTGGGTATCCTCTATAAGCTGCAGATTAGAAGGAAGATTATAGTACAACATAATTGGACTAGCAGACTTGCAGTTCTTGCATATCTTATCTTTAGTTGTCTATCCTTAATGTGCATAACACAACAGTAAAATCATTATAAGGTGTCAATTATTTAAAAAATTTGTTGTTGAATGGATTGCCAAGGGAAACGACAACATAATGAAATTCTAATTCCACATGAGAAAGTAGTATTAGTTGTTTCAGGGTAAGTTGAGGTATTTGATCTTTTAATTTTATGAAGGTTTGCCTAGTTCCCTACATTTTATTGAATGACTTATAAATTAAATTAGTGGACATTTTAGATCAATTTATATTTTTATTAATTTTATGTTTTTAGGCTTTCCAAGTCATTCTTGTATTCTATTATTCCTTTTATGGCAGGTATGGCAGATCAATGCTCGCGTAAACAAACAAAACATTTCACTGAGTTACTGAGTACTTTTTCTGGTTCTCCAGGATATTGCCTGTATGACAACACAGTTCGTTATTTTTTTTCAAGCATCCCATTGTCTTTCGAACTGGTATAGATTGTTGCTTGTGATTTATGCATCAGATTGTCATAAATTGTTTAGTAAATGAATTTTAAGTTCTTGAATTGATGCACGTTGGAGGAGAATCCTTACACTATGATTTGTCAATCCACTTTTCTTAATCAACATTGCGCTAAAATGCACTTATAAGTGAAGCCCTAGGCTTTGAAGTACCTTTCTTTAATAACTTTCCTTCTATTGACCATCATGAAGACAATAATGCGAATGAATTTGCCCTCTTATTCTCAAATGTGATATCATTGCTTTGATCTCTTTTGCTTTGTTCAGAGAAATTGGGAATGGAGCAATGGACTCCTGGTTTATGCCTCTCGAGAAACAGGTAAGAGTATTAGGAACAGTAATAGTCCTATCACTTTAGATGAAATAATTCTGTGTCTGATGAACTAAATCATATTGTTTGTTTGCAGACGGAAATTGTTTGTGACAAGGTGAGAAAGTTCTGTGGCTAGTTTTGATTATTTATCTAGTTTTATTCTTGAATATTTTTTCCCTTTAATGTGCCCATTATCATACCTGCAGGTGAAGCAAATGAAATAATTAAGCAAGGGTTACAATATAGTTGGCCTCTCCCTGGTGATCTATAATGATTGTACATTTTTACGGTTTCCACTTTGCACATATCGCTTTGGAGCATGCTTCTTATATCTGTTTATTTTATTCACTTTATTAAAAAAATGTCTTGGTTGATTTTACTTTAGAATTTCCAAATACATGAAATTATGCAACCTTTTGCTCATAATATTTTGATCATCATGAGACTTAATAAGCATATCACTATTGCAATTCTAATGCCTCAGAAGAGATCCTATCAATATCATTTATGTAAAGTCTGTAGTGAGATCTATTCATATGGAATTTGATCATATCGTTTCTTTTCTGATATTTAGTTTCTCTGTGATATTCTCTGCTTATGTATGATACGTTTCCTCCTGTTGGACAGAGGGCTCTTATGATACATTTAGGAGCCTTCTTTTATCCTTATTCCACTCCTTCAATCAGATCATTCTCCTCATTGACTTCACATTTCTCATTCTCCTGTTAATTATTCTTACTTCCTTGAGTTGTGTGCCATCCTATCTAATTCTCTGTATTGGTTCTCCTACTTGTTAGAGATTCAAACATACATTTCATATGGCTCTTACAATTAGCAATTAGTATCTCATTCTAATTATTTTTTTTGGGTGGCTTTTGTACATTTATGTCGAGGTGAGATATACACCATAACTTGGAAGGATATGCTGTTGCAATGGTCAATATATTGATATCTTGACTGCACAACTTGTGCTTTATTATCATAAGCAAATAGATTAACAGATAAATAGAGAAGTTCGAGAAGGACTTCACTCTAATCTACTTCATTATGTTTGGTGCACTAGACTTTGGTGTTGGCTATCTTAAAATTGTTATCTTTTTTCTTGAACTCAATGCTCAGGCAATCTTTTCAATAGTTCTGATTTTTATTTTTATTTTAATTTCTCCTCTTTTATTTTAACAGGGAAACTTAATTGGTCGAGGTGTGCTCGAGTTCTGTGATGGTGCTCCTCCTGTAAGAACAAGTTCTATGTGAACATTCTTTTTAATCTTTATTTTGGAAATATGTTGCTTCCTTCATCATTTTGTTGAGCATGTTTTGTAGGTTCATAAATCCTTTGATGTATCCTTCACTTTGTTTTATTTTCTGCATAGTAGTGATTACATTCCAAACATATTTTGTAATCTTGTATGGAAAGAGAACAATGGATAATTTCTTTTCTCAATCATTGAAACAGGTTAAGAATTTCATTTCCTTAGCAGGACCTCATGCTGGTACTGCTTCTGTTCCTCTTTGTGGTGTAAGTACTGTTTCATCTGCACAATCTCTGTTTTAGCTTTCAAATGTTTAAACGGGGTTAATGGAGAAAATTACCTGGATGTTCTTTTAAAACCACATAGAATCACCAGAAAAATCTGTCAAAGCTTCTTCTTTTTCAGTAAACTTCCCAATAATCAACTCCATAGGAGACTGCTTGCTAATCGGACATGCTTCCAGCTATTGAAAATAAAAAACCATTTCTGAAGTAAAATGTATTTGCAATATAAATAGGTGGTTGATTATTTCATACTTGTGAAAGATTAATGTTAACTTAAGTTATTGAGTTGCATGCCATAATGTTTTGCAAATAGCATAACTATTTAACTTTTGTGATTTGAACTGTTTAGGAAGCGACCCTCTCTCTTATTTTTCTTATCCAATTGCCAATAGCCCGGCTTGGTGTATATTCTTCCAGAAGTTAGGCACTTCTTGTTTTCTGGCAAAAAGATCCCTTACATGCATCTACTTGACCCTTGCTGCTATAATATCTTCAATAAGATTTCTTGATCAGCAGCTTTGATTTTCTTAATGTAGTTATTAGAAAAGCACCAACAAGAGATCATGGCTATATCTATTCTAAATGTAAAATGCTTGCATTTTTAATAAAAGTTTCATGGTAATGGAGACTATAGCACTCTCGGACTCGAGAACAACCCCTTCATTAATAATAAGTAAAACGTAAGGTCCTCTTTGAAGGCTTTGCTTCAAGAGCCATAACTGGAATTGGTGTTCCTTAGAAATTTTACGAGTCTTTACATAAATTTTTCCCTTATAACATTTTGAGTTGTAATTGATATTCACAAAGTGATTGTCATTTGCAGTCTGGTAGTTTTTGCTTAATCGCAGACAAGCTAATTAAGGGAATGATCTATAGAGACTATGTCCTGGTATTTTTCTCTCAGCTTTCTTGAACTCTGCACCACCATAATGCCCTTGTGTTCTGAATGTGAACATCTGAGAGTACTGATAGGATTTTTCACTTCCATTAATAATTTCAAACATTTCATTATGGTCTCTCTGACAAGGTCTGACAAATGAAATCTGGCATCTGGAATTGCAGGATCACCTGTCTTCCGCTGGCTATCTTAAATTACCTAATGAGCCTACGAGAAAAAACATGTTGCATTGAGCTTATTTTTGTATTCAGTGCTATATCCTGTGTGAACAAGCATATTCAGAAGCCTTATAATCCCGAAAGTCATGCTGACATTTGTAGCTTGAAATTGGCCATTAGTTTGAGCTTATTTGAGAATTTAGTTGGAGTTGTCATGGAAATAAATATGTGGAAGGTCTCGCTTACAAGTCTTTATCCTTCAAAATGATCAATATAGAAAGTTCATATGGGCATGTTTCCTGTTATGACATCTTTATTAGCCAAGTATAAATGAGAATTATGAGAATTGTTTCTCAATTGTTAGGATATACCCAACTACTTGAAAAAATGCAAGTTTCTCCCCAGGCTAAATAATGAACTTCTCAATGAGAAAAACTCAACTTACAAGGAAAGATTCACAAGCTTGCAGAATTTGGTGCTTATCAAGGTTGGAAGGATATTTCCTTTTTCCATAATTGAAATATCAGTTGGTCCTCTTGAAATTTTTATTTTGAGATTCACTGATGTTTTCCTTCTCCATAACAACATTGAATTTCAACGGTTTGAGGATGACAGTGTTTTGATACCTAAGGAGACCTCTTGGTTTGGTTATTATCCAGATGGATATTTATCGCTCAAGGCAATTTTGCCTGCAGAACAGGTATGTTCTATTAAGATCTTTGATTGCTTATTTCACTAAACTTGCTCTCCATCTCTTTCTCTCTGAGCTCAAATAAAATGAAGCTTCATTTAACTGAAAATGCAAGTTGAAGAAATTTCCAGAATATCTTTCTTCTTATAAATGAATTGCAAGTTTCTTCATAGATTCTTGAAGAAATTTGAATCAAGAGTCAATGTGCATTTTCTATGATGCAGACAACGCTTTATATTGAGGATTGGATTGGTCTCAAGACCTTAAATGAAGCTGGAAGAGTTCATTTTGTAAATCTATCAGGAGTCCATTATGGAATCTTCATGTCGAAAAGTGATATGAAGCAGCATGTTGTGCCTTTCTTATTGGACCAAGAATCAAAGAAAGGGATAGCAAAGCTAGGGTGGTCGGACTTGCCCGTAGAATCGCCCCAAACCAACAGAGAGAACAAGTTGTCTCTGATCTCAGTGATGTAACATCATCTGAAAAGATATTAGATAAGTGAAGGTTTTTCAGTTAACTTACAAGGCCTCTGAAGCATTTGCAGTACATATATGGTTTTAGGACTTGCCATTGGTCATGAAATACTGATGGCTATCATGTATTGTTATTTTGGAATTGTAATTTTTAGCCAGCGACGAGGCCAGAAAAATAATTCTAGATGAGTCAAGAATTAGAACTTTTTATATAGATATAAAGTTTTTCATAAAATTAATGTTGGGTGGGCCGAGAGTATAAAAAAATTAAATTTTAATGAATTAAATAAAAAAATTTCTATGAACTAATAAGATAATTTTTTGATTGAGATAACTCAAAATCCACCTGGGTCAGTCCCTGTTTTTAGCATTAGGGAAGGGAGATTAGAACCTTTTAACTCACCAGTTGGAATTGAAAATTGAATTGAGCAAGAACGGTTTCAATTACTAGCACTAGATGCTAGTGTTCCTATTAATTGGTGTTCACAAGAAGTTTGACTATCACACAGAAAGAGTAGTTAGGTAGAACTCAAATACAAGTCTATATATAAAAATGGGTAGAACTCGAAAATATCTATCTATGCCCTATATAAAAATGGCTTTGGAGAAACATTTGAAAAGATTAAAATAACATGATTTAAATTGAACGAATAAAAAAAGGTATGATTTAAAATAATATTTACAAGAAATTTTAATTTTTTAATTTTTAATTTTTATTTTACTTGAAATTTTTTTAGATAATACTAATAAATATTTGATAAATATTAATTATCAATACAAAAAAAAATACTAATTTTATTAAAAAACAATTAGATAAATACATATATGTAGTAATGTAGATATATAAATTATGCCTAAATATAATAACTCATAATTATATATAATAGATATTTAATTTAGATATATCTATTTTTATTATATATTTTGATATATATAAAAAGATTACAGGTGTGCGGCTCTGCTTGGTTTCCATAATCGATGGCTGTGCTTCTTGATGATTCTAATTTGCATTGGCAATATCTAATTTATTTGTAGTATCTATTATACTAATTAGCATTTGATAAATACTAATTAGAAATAAAAATAATTACGTGTCAATGGAAAATATTTCATTTTTTGTAAAGAAGATAAATAGAAAGAAATCAATTGATCTACAACAAAAGAGATTTATTGCACTCGATTTCAAGAAATTGAAGATTGAAGATTGAAAAAAAAAATTAAAATTGGAAAAGATTATTTTTTTTATCCTATTATAGTTAAATTTATTATTCTACAAATTATTTTAAAATTTATTTGCAATATTTCATTAGACATTTTGAGATTTTTTAATAAGATTATTAATTTTTTAATTTTAAATAATTATTTTTTTATAAATAAAGAGGAAATATTATTAATCAAAGCAAATAATATCATAACGAAAGTATTCATGTAATTCTAAAATAAACATCTCCAAAAAATAATAATTAGCATAAAAATTAAATAAGTGAGCTAATACATGTGGGGTTGAGGGGGGTTGCTGTGTAAAAATACACAACAGCTCCTTATGTGTTTAATTTTAGATATCTAAAAATTTTTATAAAAAATTTTAAAAATTATAATTTGATAGTGTTTCATATAATAAATCCAATAATATATTTTTTATGCTAAACAAAAATCAAATGGACATCTAAAAAATTATTATAAATATATTAAATCTAAACCGTTAAATATAATATACAAAATTTATAATATCTTTTTAGCTATTCATTTGATTTTTATTTAGCATAAAAAATATATCATTGGATTCATTATATGAAACACTATCAAATTATAATTTTTAAAAATTTTTTTAAAAATTTTTAAATACCTAAAATTGAACACATAAAGGTTGCCCTCAACCCATACATGTGTTATCCAATAGTTAATTTTGAATAATGTTATTGTGCAAGTTTTATACTGATTTATTTTTTCATGTGTTTACATTTGGTTAGTAGCTAAAAAATAAATAAAAAAAAATAACTTGCAATTTCTTTGTGTATGAATACGTTTAATGCTTCCAAAATTTATTTTATTGTTTTATATCATCTTCTTGTTATAAAAGCATTTATTGTACTTAATTTTGAGTTGGAAGTAGTTAGTCGGCCACAAACCCCATGGACCTCATAAGAAGTTCAGAGTTCATACAGGCTACAGAAATAAACTTATTAAGAACTGAACCAATCATAGACCAGGAAATTTCTTATCCCAAAACAACATGGCTTTCCCATGTGTGAAAGTGATCTCTTATTGGCAACTCGATGCAGTGAAATATCAATGGAAGAATAAAATAATATTACAATCCGTTGATTTACGCACGAATACCGGAAATAATTTTTTATAACCTGTTGATTTTAGAAATACCAGGAAATAGGCATTAAAATTCGTTGATTCAAAAAAATATCGAAAATTGGAAGAAATAACTTTCAAAAAGAAATGTTATTTTTAATTCAAATCTAAACTCCCTCAACTCTAAGGTTTACATAACTATATATAGGAAATAACTTTCAGAAAACCCTAAAATATAATATGGTAATTTATTTCCAAAAGGAAACAAATCACCAGATTTATATAAATAAGGAAATAAAACAAAACTAACTTAAATAGAGAAATAAATCAAAACTAATATAATATCTTAAATAACGCCTAAAACTAAGTTTCCTATTAAAAGTAATTAAGAAAAATAAAAATACCAAAAATATACAAATACAAATATGGAAAACACCAAATCTTGTTGATCTCCATCATTCTCTCTTGTGTAGAGAAAATTCGTCCTCGAATTTTCAGCAACATTATCTTCAAAAGAATCATTAGGTAAAAGAATTCTATATTGAAAATACATGGTCGTAAAATACTTATAAAAAAAGTGAAACTTTCCAATTTTCCTTATAATTCTCATTCAATCTGTCCAATAACTTTGGATATAAGTTTCAATTAAAATTTTTTTTATGAATTGAGAATCAAATGCAATAGAAAGATTAATGAAGAATGGATCTTCATAATAATATTCTTCTTTCTTGTGAAATTGTATCGTGATCTATTGCGAATCATTGATATTATTATGATTCTCAATAGATGATGAAACTATTGTTGTAGATAATAATATTTCTTCATCGGGATAATCATCAAATACTTGAGGTAAATCTCAATTGATATTTGACATTATTTATGAGGTATGAAGATTAAATATTTGATCTCTTACAAGCTCATTTACCCATTGAGTTAACTGATCCACCACTTGTATCATACGTTCTTCCATATGGTTCATGATAAGTTACTCCATCTGAGCTGTTGTATCACAATTATAAACCTCCTCTACAGGTACAGCTTGGCATCCTATCCTTGATAGCATAACTTTTTAAAGAACGAGCGCAAGTTCTGATACCAACTGACGCAGCGGAATATCAATGGAAAAATAGAATCCTATTATAATCCGTTGATTCGTGCACGAATACCGGAAAATAATCTTCTATAACCTGTTGATTTTAGAAATACCAGGAAATAGGCATCAAAGTTCGTTGATTCAAAAAAGAATACCGGAAATTGGAAGAAACAACTTTCAAATAGAAATGTTATTTTTAATTCAAATCTAAACTCTCTCAACTCAAAGGTTTACATAAATAGGAAATAACTTTCAGAAAACCCTAAAATATAATATGGTAATTTATTTCCAAAAGGAAACAAATCACCAGATTTACATAAATAAGGAAATAAAACAAAACTAACTTAAATAGAGAGACAAATTAAAACTAATATAATACATTAAATAACGCCTAAAACTAAGTTTCCTATTAAAAGTAATTAAGAAAAATAAAATACCAAAAATATACAAATACAAATATGGAAAATACCAAATCTTGTTGATCTCCATTATTCTCTCTTGGGTAGAGAAAATTCGTCCTCGAATTTGCAGCAACATTATCTTCAAAAGAATCATTAGGTAAAAGAATCATTAGGCAAAAGAATTCTATATTGAAAATACATGGTCATAAAATACTCATAAAAAATGTGAAACTTTCCAATTTTCCTTATAATTTCCGTCCAATCTGTCCAATAACTTTGGATATAAGTTTCAATTAAAATTTTTTTTATGAATTGAGAATCAAATGCAGTAGAAAGATTAATGAAGAATGGATCTTTATAATAATATTCTTCTTTCTTGTGAAATTGTGTCGTGATCTGTTGCGAATCATTGATATTATTATGATTCTCAATAGATGATGAAACTATTGTTGTAAATAATAATATTTCTTCATCGGGATAATCATCAAATACTGGAGGTAAATCCCAATTGATATTTGACATTATTTCTGAGGTATGAAGATTAAATATTTGATCTCTTAAAAGCTTATTTACCCATTGAGTTAACTGATCCACCACTTGTATCATACGTTCTTCCATATGGTTCATGATAAGTTGCTCCATCTGAGCTGTTGTATCACAATTATAAACCTCCTCTACAGGTATAGCTTGGCATCCTATCCTTGATGGCATAGCTTTTTAAAGAACGAGCGCAAACTCTGATACCAACTGACGCAACGGAATATCAATGGAAAAATAGAATCCTATTATAATCCGTTGATTCGCGCACGAATACCGGAAAATAATCTTCTATAACCTGTTGATTTTAGAAATACCAGGAAATATGCATCAAAATTCGTTGATTCAAAAAAGAATACCGAAAATTGGAAGAAACAACTTTCAAATAGAAATGTTATTTTTAATTCAAATCTAAACTCTCTCAACTCTAAGGTTTACATAACTATATATAGGAAATAACTTTTAGAAAACCCTAAAAGATAATATGGTAATTTATTTCCAAAAGGAAACAAATCACCAGATTTACATAAATAAGAAAATAAAACAAAACTAACTTAAATAGAGAAACAAATCAAAACTAATATAATGCCTTAAATAACGTCTAAAATTAAGTTTCCTATTAAAAGTAATTAAGAAAAATAAAAATATCAAAAATATACAAATACAAATATGGAAAACACCAAATCTTATTGATCTCCATCATTCTCTCTTGGGTAGAGAAAATTCGTCCTCGAATTTGCAGCAACATTATCTTCAAAAGAATCATTAGGTAAAAGAATTCTATATTGAAAATACATGGTCGTAAAATACTCATAAAAAATGTGAAACTTTCCAATTTTCCTTATAATTCCCATCCAATCTGTCCAATAACTTTGGATATAAGTTTCAATTAAAATTTTTTTTTATAAATTGAGAATCAAATGCAGTAGAAAGATTAACAAATAATGGATCTTCATAATAATATTTTTCTTTCTTGTGAAATTGTATCGTGATCTGTTGCGAATCATTGATATTATTATGATTCTTAATAGATGATGAAACTATTGTTGTAGATAATAATATTTTTTCATCGGTATAATCAAATATTAGAGGTAAATCCCAATTGATATTTGACATTATTTATAAGGTATGAAGATTAAATATTTAATCTCTTAAAAGCTCATCAACCCATTGAGTTAACTGATCCACTACTTGTATCATACGTTCTTCCATATGGTTCATGATAAGTTGCTCCATCTGAGCTGTTGTATCACGATTATAAACCTCCTCTATAGGTACAGCTTGGCATCCTATCCTTGATGGCATAGCTTTTTAAAGAAACGAGCGCAAGTTCTGATACCAACTAACGCAGCGGAATATCAATGGAAAAATAGAATCATATTATAATCTGTTGATTCGCGCACGAATACCAGAAAATAATCTTCTATAACCTGTTGATTTTAGAAATTCCAGAAAATAGACATCAAAATTCGTTGATTCAAAAAAAAATATCGAAAATTGGAAGAAACAACTTTTAAATAGAAATGTTATTTTTAATTCAAATTTAAACTCCCTCAACTCTAAAGTTTACATAACTATATATACGAAATAACTTTCAGAAAATGCTAAAATATAATGTGGTAATTTATTTACAAAAGGAAACAAATCACCAGATTTATATAAATAAGAAAATAAAATAAAACTAACTTAAATAGAGAAATAAATCAAAATTAATATAATATTTTAAATTACGCTTAAAATTAAATTTTCTATTAAAAATAATTAAATAAAATAAAAATATTAAAAATATATAAATACAAATATAAAAAATATCAAAATTTTGTTCATCTCCGTCACAACTTGAAAAAGGAAAAGCAAGAAACTTGGCATCTTTATTAATGCATCAACCACCTGATTTTTTTCTTCTTTTTTATGATAATTAAATGCTTTGGCTGCTTCTTTGATTCTTGAAATTATTGTCTCCCTTTATATTTAGCTTCTTCTCCACCACTCTCACCACTTGTTTCTTCCATTCTTCTTCTTCTTCTTCTCTGACTCTCTTGCCATCTCTTTCTTTAAAAAGTTCTTGGATCTAAAACAAAAACCCATAATTTCTGTACCTTTTGTTGTCAGTGAAAAAATTATTAGAAAAAGCTAAAAACTAACAAGTCATGGCCTTCCACTCTCCATTTATTACCTTTATTCTTGTGACCTTTCTTATTACCCCATTTGCTCGTTCCATGCCTTTTATAGTTCTACATGGTAATTATCTTCCTATCTTTTATGGTATTCTTTTTATTGCCTTAGTTGATAGCTTGACTTTTATTTAGTGATCTGTTATTGATTTTGGATCGTTTTCTACTTTTCTTTTTTCTGTTTCTGGGTATGTTGATTTGGGTGATTACTGTTCATGAGAGGATATTAAAGAAACTGATTAATAATTATTAAAGATTCTGGAGTCTGATTATTTCAGATATTACTTCAATGGAATTAATTATATTTCAATATTAGATTTTGGTGTTGTAACAACTAAATGAACTTATGCCATTTGAAGTTAAACAGTGAAATTAAGGTTATGTTTTGCTAAGCTGGCTAAAATGACATCTCTTTTTTCTCAATTCAATCTGTTTTATAAAGACTTCGATGTGAATTTGTATGGGAATCGTCTATAAGCTGCAGATTAGAAGGAAGATTATAATACAACAGAGCAGACTTGCAATTCTTGCATATCTTATCTTTAATTCTCAATCCTTAATGTGCATAACAATAAAATCATTATAAAGCATCAATAATTTAAAAAATTTGTTGTTGAATACAATAAAAAATAATTCCACATGAGATAGGGTATTAGTTGTTTCAAGGTAGCTGAGGTATTTGCTCTTTTCTTTTTAAGAAGGTTTGCCTAGTTTCCTACATTTTATTGCATCATATATAAATTAAATGAGTGGACATTTTAGATCAATTTATATTTGGGCTTTCAAAATCATTCTTGTATTCTATTATTCCTTTTATGGCAGGTATTGGAGATCAATGCAGGAATAAAGGAGTAAAAAATTTCACTGAGCTGCTGAGTAATTTTTCTGGTTCTCCAGGATATTGCATGTATGTCAATACAGTTTCTTAATTTTTTTTTTTTAATCATCCCATTGTCTCTCCAACTTATCTAGATTGTTTCTTGAGATTTATGCATCACATTGTCGTAAAGTATTTAGTAAATGAGTTTTAACTTTTTAAGTTCTTGACTCGATGCACAATGGAGGAAAATTCTTGTGTAAAAATTTCTTACACTCCGATTTGTCAATCCACTTTGCTAAATCAACACTGGGCTAAAATGCACTTATAAGTGAAGCCCTAGGCTTTGAAATACCTTTGTTTAGTAACTTTCCTTCTGTTGACCCTCATAAAGACCATAATGTGAATGAATTTGCCCTCTTAAAGTTTTTCTCAAATGTGATGGCATTGCTTCAATCTCTTTGCTTTGTGCAGAGAAGTTGGGAATGGAACATGGGATTCCTGGTTTATTCCTCTTGAGAAACAGGTAAAAGTATTAACAACAGGAACAGTCCTATCATTTTAAATGAGATATGTCTATGTCTCTTATGAACTAAATCATATTGTTTGTTTGCAGACTGGAATTGTTTGTGACAAGGTGGGAAAGATCTCTGGGTAATTGTGGTTATTTATCTAGTTTTATTCTTGAATTTGTTTGCCCTTTAATGTGCCCATTATCATACCTGCAGGTGAAGCAAATGAAAGAATTAAGCAAGGGTTACAACATAGTTGGTCTCTCCCAGGTGATCTATAATGATTGTATATTTTTACTGTTTCCAGTTTGCACATATCAGCTTTGGAGCGTACTTCTTATCTCTGTTTATGTTATTCACTTTGTTAAAAGATGTCTTGGTTGATTATGCTTTAGTATTTCCAAATACATAAATTTATGCAACCTTGTTCTCATAGTATTTTTATTGTGGTAGATCATGCGGTTCATTATTCATAGTATTACTACTGCAGTTCTAATGCCTCAGAAGAAAGCCTATCAATATCATTTATATCATGTCTGTAGTGAGATCTATTCATGCGGTTTAGTTTTTCCCCAGAAAAAGATTGAACATGTCAAATAGACTAGTCTCCTCTAGAGTGTTGGCTAAAATTGAAGAATCCATCTCACATCTTGTTCACTAGTAAATAATGAATCAAACAATAACTATCGATCAACTCGATTCTAGTTAAATCCCAAAAATGGAATTTGATTATATTGTTTCTTTTCATATATTTATTTTCTCTGTGATATTCTCTGCTTATGTATAATGTCTTTCCTCCGGTTGGACAGGGGGCTCTTATGATACATTTAGGAGCCTTTTCTTATCCTTATCCCACTCCCTGCTTCAATCAGATCATTCTCCTCAGTGACTTCACCTTTCTCATTGTCCTGTTAATTATTCTAACTTCCATGAGTTGTGTGCCATCCTTGCTAATACTCTGTGTTGGTTTCCCTACTTGTTAGAGATTCATGCATACATTTCAGATGGTTCTGACTATTAGCAATTGGTATCATTCTAACTATTTGTTTTGGTGGCATTTGTACATTTATGATGAGATAAAATATCTGCCTTAAATTGGAAGGATATGCTGTTGCAGTGATCAATATATTGATATGTTGACTGCACAACTAGTACTCTGTTATCATAAGCAAATAGATTAACAGATAAATAGACAAGTTCAAGAAGGATTTCACTCCAATTTACATTCATTATGTTTGCTGCACTAGACTTTGGTGTTGGCAATCATAAAATTTGTTTCTTTTTCATGAATTTGATGCTCAGGCAATCTTTTTAATGATTGATTTTTTTTTTCTCCTCTTTTGTTTTAACAGGGAAACTTAATAGGTCGAGGTGTGCTCGAGTTCTGTGATGGTGCACCTCCTGTAAGAACCAGCTTTTTGTGAACATTCCTTTTAATCTTTATTCTGGAAATATGTTACTTTCTTCCTTCATCATTAAATTGAGCATGTTTTGTAGGTTCATAAATCCTTTGATGTGTCCTTTGCTTTGTTTTATTTTCCACATAGTAGTGATGATATTCTAAACATATTTTGTAATCTTTTATGGAACAAGGACAATGAATAATTTATTTTCTCAATCAATGAAACAGGTAAAGAATTTCATTTCCTTAGCAGGACCTCATGCCGGTACTGCTTCTGTTCCTCTTTGTGGTGTAAGTACTGCTTCATTTGCACAATCTCTGTTTTAGCCTGCAAATGTTTAAACGGTGTTAATGGAGAAAATTATTTTTAAAACCACACAGAATCACCAGAAAAATCCTTCAAAGCTTCTTCTATTTCAGAAAACTTCACAATGATCAACTTCATTGGAGACTGCTTGCTAATGGGACATGCTTCCAGCTATTGAATAGTAAAAAACATTTCTGAAGTAAAATGTATATAGCAAGACTCACTTGAATAAATAGGTGGTTGATCATTTCATACTTGTGGAAGTTAATGCTAACTTAAAGTTATTGAGTTGCATAATGCTTTACAAATAGCATAACTATTTATTTTGTGAATTGAACCGTTTAGGAAGTAATCATCTTTCTTTTTTTTCTTATCCGATTGCCAACTGCCCAGCTTGTTATATATTCTTCTAGAAGTTAGGCACTTCCGGTTTTCTGGCAAAAAGATCTGTTGTGAATCTTGGAAAAACCACACCCCAAAAGCTAGCTTAAGGGGTTGGAGAGCCCAAAGTCCATATAAACTCCACATTGAAATCCCATACTTTCAATGTGAGATTCACTAAGTCTCATACTTTGACCAACTAGGATTGTAACAAGATCCTCGTTGCTATAATATCTTCAATAAGATTTCTAGCCGCTTAGATCTTCGTAATGTAGTTATTAGAAAAGCAACAACAATAGATGATGGCTATATCTATTCTAAATGTAAAATGCTTGCACTTTTGATAAAAGTTTCACAATAATGGGGACCCTAGCACTCTTGGACTTGAGAACAACCCCTTCATGAAAATAAGTAAAATGTAAGTCCTCTTTCGAGGCTTTGCTTCAAGGGGCCATAACTAGATGCTTGCACTTTTGATAGAAGTTTCACGATAATGGGGACCCTAGCATTCTTGGACTTGAGAACAACCCCTTCAGGAAAATAAGTAAAATGTAAGTCCTCTTTCGAAGCTTTGCTTCAAGGGCCATAACTAGATAGGTGTTAGAAATTTTACAAGAGTCTTTACATAAATTTTTCTCATATACCATTTTGAGTTGTAATTGATATTCTCAATGTCATTGTCATTTGCAGTCTGGTATTTTTTGCATAATCGCAAACAACCTAATCAAGGGAGAGATCTATAGTGAGTATGTCCAGGTATGTCTTTCTGTCAGCTTTCTTGAACTCTGCACCATCGTAATCCCCTTCTGTTTTGAATGCAAACATCTTTTGAGTACTGATAGGATTTTCCACTTCCATTAATAATATCAAACATTTTGTTATGATATCTCTGATAATGCTTGACAAATGAACTCTGGCATGTGGAATTGCAGGATCACCTGGCTCCTGCTGGCTATCTTAAATTTCCTAATGTGAGTGCTATACCCTATGACAATAAACATATTGAAATGAGCTTATTTTTGCATTCAGTACTATATCCTGTGAGAACAAGCATTTTCAGAAGCCTTATAATCATGAAAGTCTTGCTAACATTTGTAGCTTGAAATTTGCCATTAGTTTGGGCTTATTTGAGAATATAATGGGTGTAGTCATGGAAATAAATATGTCAAAGGTCTCGCTCATAAGTTTTATCCTTCAAAAAGATCATAGATAGGAAGTTCATATAGGCATATTTCCTGTTACATCATCTTTATTAGCTAACTATAAATGAGAATTAAGAGAATTGTTTCTCAATTGTTAGGATATACCCGACTATTTGAAAAAATGCAAGTTTCTCCCCAAGCTAAATAATGAACTTCCCAATGAGAGAAACTCAACTTACAAGGAAAGATTCACAAGCTTGCAGAATTTGGTGCTTATCAAGGTAGAAAGGATATTTCATTTTTCCATAATTGAAACATCAGTTGGTCCTCTTGAAATTTTTATTTTGAGATACTGATGTTTTCTTTTCTCCATATTAACATTGAACTTTTCAACAGTTTGAGGATGACATCGTTTTGATACCTAAGGAGACCTCTTGGTTTGGTTATTATCCAGATGGATCTTTATCGTCCAAGACAGTTTTGCCTGCGGAACAGGTATGGACTTTATTTTGAAACAAATTGTTAAATCCAAATATGTTCTGCTATGCTCTTTGATTGCTTATTTCACTGAAATTGCTCTGCATCTCTCCCTCTCTAAGCTTATATTAAAATGAAGCCATTTAACTGAAAATGCAAATTGAAGAATTCCCCGAACATCTTTCTTCTTATAATTGAATTATAAGATTCTTAGTAGATTCTTGAAGAAATCAAACCAAGAGGTAAATGTTCATTTTCTATGACGCAGACACAGCTTTATGCTGAGGATTGGATTGGTCTCAAGACCTTAAATGAAGCTGGAAGAGTTCATTTTGTAAATGTATCAGGGGGCCATCTTGGAATCTCCAAAGCTGATATGAAGAAGCATGTTGTGCCTTTCTTGGTGGATCCAGAATCAAATGGAAGGGATAGCAAAGCTAGGGTATATGGACTTTCCCGTAGAATCGCCCCAAACCAACAGGGAGAACAAGTTGTCTCTGGTCTCAGTGACATAACATCATCTGAAAAGATATTAGATGGTTCATCATCTTATCAGTGGCCCTCATCAGTGAAAAGTTTTTTCGGGGAACTTATAGGGCTGGAAGAGGGCAACGATTCTGATTAACTAGTGAATTGGATTACAAGGCTTGTGAAGCACTAGCAGTACATGTAAAGTTTTAGGACTTGCCATTGGTCATGAAACACTGATGGCTATCATGTATCATTGTAATGGAATTGGAAATTGAATTGAACTACAAGAACGATTTTAATTATTAGCAATGGAGGAAAAATTCATCACTTTTATAGTGTTTCTATCAATTGGTGCTCACAAGAATATTCTTGAAAGCCTTTTCATTATCATTTAAGATAAATTGTAAATTCTAAAAACATTTTGAAATTTATCTTAATATATACTTTGGTCATAATCCTTTTTAAGTCCTAATTGTTTATAGTCATTTACCCTAGTACTTGTCAGCCATGAGCATCTGATTTGCAACTGGTATTTAAAACTGCAACTCTATTTTTTATACTCCGAAGAACATAGGAAGAAAGCAAAAGGTACACGGAATAAATTTCTCATGAAAGCATCAAATAGTAGATGGACCGTGATGGTCCATCATTCTTCTTACACTTGCGATTCGAAACACAACTCCATTAAACCAAGTTTTGGCAGCTTCTAATTAAACATTATTTATGATTTATATACGGAAAGGAAAATTTGAAAATAGAAACTTGTCAAACCACTAATATGCAATTTCAGCAGCCTCTCAGTAGACAGGTATGTCCACACTAATACCTCCCAAATGAGTGGTGCTTATTGAGCAGCTGTTCTTCGTGCTTAATTGCTTCCCCAAAATCTTTTGGTGAGGCTGGCAGCTGAACCATAGACAGGAGATTCGTGCCAAAGCTGCCTCACCAGCAACTCTAACTCGATAGGCCACACTTAAATCAGCCCATATCTCTCTTCTTCTAACAGTACCTGATTCAAGACTTGGGTCATACCCATCAAGGTCATCTTCTGTAACAAGAACTGCAGAGCCATCATCAAAAGCCATGAAATCCAGTGAACATGCTGACTTTCGGGTTCTAGGGATGAGATGAGTTGTGTTAATTTGGGCACAACCTCTTCTCACCTTAAGATTATAGTAATCCTGAACAGCCTGCAATTACAACCAACATTTAGCATCTTTCATTAAAATGTAATGACATTGATAACACGTAATAAAGTCTAAAAGCTGTTCCAATGGATCCAATCTTTTTGCAAAACCTGTATGGTGTACAACTGATTAAGTTCAACATGGGAACTCAGCAAATTCCGAAGCTTCCTAACACTACATCGCTGTGAATGGGAAATTTTAAGTGTGATTAAAAAAAACTTGCAAGTTAAATACCTGCCACTGAGCAGATGCTAGAAGCACCCTTGGCCTGACTGACCTGACATAATCAAATGCAGCATCAGGTGTCATCTGCTTGTGTTGCACCTGAATAGAAAAGGAAAAATCATAGAAATTTCAGAATTTCCCAGAGTAGAAAAAAAGCCGAGTCAATTTGAGTACTGACCAGGTAACAAATAACGATAGTTGTGCTGCGCCCCCGACCAGCCTTACAATGAACATATGTAGTCCATCCTTGTAACACATTCTCTACAACCAAAAAAAAATAAGAAATATCAGAATCAAATGAAAGCTCGTCTTTTACTACATATATATAAATAATTTCCATACTTGCAACAATCCCATAAAACATTACCATGAATGAAATCCACAGCTAGGCAAATATCACTTAAGGATGGTGCAAAGCAGTAGTCTCTTGTAGGAATGACTAGATGGTCAATGCCATGAGCCTACCAATATTTCAAAAATTAATGAAAAAAAAAATTAAAAATCTTAAGAACAATATTTTAAAAAAAAAAAAAGCATACAATTTAATGATTAATAATATGTTAGGCCGGAAAAAAAAATTATACAGAAGTATAATTATAAAAAACAAAAACATGATATGGATTCTGAAATGATTTTGCAAATCCTAGGGATTGAAGTAAGAAAAAAACATAGGTAGAAACTGACTAAAAAAGAAAAAGAACAAGCAAAAGCACACACGTGATATAGAGATGTTGGAACCAAGGTCTCATATGGCTCATTCAATGTGATCACTCCATGAACACCGAGATCCTTCAGGCATGGAACATCTGTAGGGAAAGGAACCGCGCCTAACAATATAAACTGGAAAAGAATGTACTGTAATTAGCAAGAAGTTTGATGGTCACAATAAAAAATAGTTAGATAGAACTCCCAACATAAAGATTAAAGTTTTAGATGACTCCCATAATCTTGAGCTCAAAAAATACAGAGTACAATTTTGTGCTTTAATCATTTTTGTGGATACTTGGAACAAATTATGCATAATGGAAGAAAAGGAGAAAAGCTGACTGTAGTAAAAAATAGAAACAAGAATGCAAGAAAAAAAGAAAGAAAGAAAGAAAATTTTCCTTTACATTGAAGAAAAACAAAGCAACACCCCATAAGTATAAAACACCATTCTAAGGCATGCTTTTCCCTGTAAAACTCATTCCTACATAGCAACCTTCTGGCTCTAATTATTGACTTTTTGGATTGCAGAGGCTCGCTTCAATACAAAGTCAAAATCGAGCATTTTACAAATATCAAAAGTATGAAGTTTCTAGGTTATTGATATCATAAAGTGGACTAGAAGCTAAGCAAGGTCCAATGGCACTTGGCATACCTCATAAAACATTGCACTTAATGGAAATAACCCACTATATCAATAAAGGTGACATAAACATGACATTTACAGAATTTGCATTAAACATAACACTTAATGAATCTAAATTTGCATTAATCCTGTGAAACTAAGAAAGCCTTCTGCTTGACATTCATCAACCATCTGTTGCCCGCCCTAAAACTCAACAAAAAGAAAAACGAGATGCAAAACCCAACCAAAGAAGAATAAACCCAAAGTAGAATCAGAAAAAAAAAATTAACTAATCAGCAGAAAATTAAATGTCAAAAAATGAAAATGCCACTCTTTATATAGTCTGAACATGCGAATTTGCACAAATTACCAGAAAATCATATTAAAATGCCACGAAAACGAGCGAAAACAAAGGAGAGGAGTGCCAAAAGGGAAAAATTATACCTCATCGACCCTATCCCACCAGCGGAACTCAGACTGAATCTTGTTCCTAACAACATTATAAAATAAAGTTGGGTAAAACAAAGCCCGTGCTCCTGCTCCAATCAAAACCCTCCTCGCATCCCAAGAAACAACATTTTCACAATTCCTGTTATTAGTAAGTACAAGACAAGATTTTTCCTCTTCCCCTTTCTCCACCTTACCACCACCCTTTACTTCCTCAATAATCATAATACCCTTCAAAATTATTCAAACAGAAAATCAATAAACGCAACCCAAATTCAACACAAAAAAAAAATTCAAAGTATCAAGATATACAGGTATTTACAGAAATTGTTGTTCAATAGATAAAAACGAAAATTTTCACATCAGTAAAAACCCAAAAAAGAAAACCTTAAAATCTCGATAGACAAAGGAAGAAACTTTTGCAAAGATGGAGATCAAAACAAGAAATTGAATTGGGAAAGATTGAGTAGTGATTTCGAATAGAAATCACCATCGTACGATTGTAAAAACAGAGGATAGATCGGACGATAGAATTGGTAGCGAAATGATTTGGGGAGAATTAATGGAAACCCTAACCCTGGGATTTGTGGGAGGAGGGATTGCCTGGATTCTACTCTTTTTTCAGTCTTTTGACACTTTAATTTGGATTTTGGCTGAACCAACTTTGAAACAGAGAGAGAAAGGTAAAGGTAACGTGAAGGTGTTGAATGGAAGGTATGAGATTGGATCAGTGGATGACACGTCTTAAGGGGTTTTTTGTGGAAATTCGAGCAATTTTTTAATTTTTTTTTTTTTTTGGGATTTTTTTTAGTTCAGTAGTTAATGATTTTAGGGATTGGTTTGTTCAACAATAGTATGTAGCAATAAAATATAAGTTGTTACTAATTAAAGGGTAATAGTTACAAATTTAAATTTTTTTTTCAATTTATTTAAATTAAAATTAAATTATTAATTTTATAAAAATATTAATAATCTGTGACGGTTTTTTGTTTATATATATACGAAGAGGAAAAAACACCTCTAATTAATAGATAAAAATATATTAATATATAAAAACACCTCTAATTATTATTATTAATTCTTAAATTATTTCATCTATATATGTTATATTATTATAAATATTATTTATTATTGCATAAAGAATCTTATTATATTAGAAATTACTATTATTAATTTCTAATTATTTAAATTTTCTATAATTATAGTAAGATTATAATTTATTATTATTATATTTACAATAATTAAATTATTTATTTATCTTTTCTTTTTTTTTTAATTACATGACAAAATATAATTAATAGATTGCATTTTTAATTCTAAATTAGAAATTTCTAATTATTATTACAAAAAGAAAATATTGTATTATTAGATTAAAATAGCTGCATCCACAGAATTCGCAATCAAAAGAAAGTTTGTGAATCTTCATAGCATAGACAAAGTTTCAAATAACTTTGTCATCCTTCAATAATTAAATACTAAAATTCATTATAAAAAGTTCACATACTTTCTGAATCTCTCTCTAATATATTAGACATACATTATGCATATATAGTATAGATGTCTCTATCATCCATGTGCTGCACAAACTGAGTCCAACCTCCATTGTCTTACTGACAAAAGCAAAATAAACCTTAGAAATGTGTAACTCAGTAAGAGATCATCAGATCAAGTATACAGAATCTCTGTTCCTATTGTCAACAATGCAACCGCCCCTTTCTTCAGAACCAGAAGCTATTAATGGTAATGATGAAAGAAAATGGGGCGGCAAAAAGTTCCATATCCTCTACAGCATATTTATATGGCTTCTAGCATGCTGTCTTATTCATATACAACTTACAATATGTAAAGCTATGTAATAATAAAATACTTGTTGATACATATTACACAAGTTCTACCAGAAATTTATTCGTTAACCATCGTTAATTATGCTAGAGCTTAAAGTATGCATTGAAAGGTAAAGACAAAAAAGGTTAGCATGTTAGGAAGAGTGAATAAGTCCCTATGATCCATCAGCAATCTGTGCTAAAGTTTTCTCCAGCCAAAATTCTAAATCAAGTAAAAAAAAATCTCACAACACCTTAAGAATCTACTAATGCCGAGGTACAGTCATAAGTAGGCTTTCACCAAATTGCATGCAGTGGAGAACAAAGATTGGCAACCAAGGTCTAAAGTCTGAATGTCCCATTAGAAATATCACTCAATTGTGCATTTCCAGGTGGGAAAATTTCTTCGACAAAACTTGTCACGGAAGTGCTACAAGTTCATCAGCATTTTCATGTAGTTCATATTCAAACGCAACAGTGAAAAGATATTACATGATTAAAAAGAATCCAATCCTCATCATAAATTATAACACAAATAAAGAGAAAAAACAAAAAGATAAAGATAAAAGTAGACAGACATTTGAGAATTTGAATTAAGTGCACATCACATCCTGGACTATGAATAGAAAATCCATTCAAGTCACAACAAATATAGGATAGCTACAGAAAGCAGAAAGCATATTGTTACAGCACTCTCTTTTCACTAACCCTCTTTATTTAAGCAATCAACTTAAAGTTGAAACTAAGCAAGCTAGCTCATGCAATAAATGGCTTGAACCATACAAACTACAAATGAATCTGCAATAACATTATGATTGCATTTTCCAGGCACTTCCATGCATTAATTTCATTGATTCACACTTTTAATTAAAATTGCAAAGATAAATGTCTAATTCGATAATTAATTGACAATTGCAATAATTGAAGCATCCTTAAAGAATCTCATCTAGCAAACTAGGAAATACATAGAATTCAACCCCTCCACGAGGTTGGACAAGAATTACAAATTCACATCAGAATGGAAGCTTGTGTAAAATCTGTGATGTCAAATCTAAACCAATTCTTTGATATTAAGCTCACGGACCTATTTTTTAAAGAAGACAATGAGAAGCTGGAAATTGAAGTTCCCCATATCTTCTATTATGAGTAATTCCTGAAAGTTCCACCTATGCAAAAACAAAAGGATCAACACCCATAGACATTGAGAATCAAGATTCCCACATCTTCTATTATCTGGAATTTAGAAAGGATCCATTAATAAAAAACCAATAAACCAGGGACCGTAAACATTTCCCATGTTCCAAAAGGGTACGTAATCCCTAGAGAAATAGCTAGATAGGAGCATCTTCTCATGAATAATCATAAGATGCCTGTAATGATTACAGTCATTATCAAGATCCACCAGACTGGACATTACTAAAAATGTCCTAAGCATACCAATATCAGCTTTAAGAAAAATATAAAAACAAAGGGTATAGCATATTTAAAGGGTCTTCCTTCCCATCATCCTATCAGAAACTCTACTTGTTCAAATTGCATATTTCAACAATATTGCTTTGAACAGTTTTTGGGCTTTCTAGCTGGAATTATCAGTTCACTAACGTTCACTCGTCTCTTTTCACCATTATAATAAACTCCAAAGCTGATGATAATTTGCAAAAGTGATTCAAAGTTATACATAGGGATGTCAGTGTGTAGTTAATGTACCTAGAATGCCAACATTGATGAGCTCCTGTTGCCCAAGAACAGATTCACATTTTCTCCACCCTGGCAACTAGAAGAGAAATGGCTTCAAGCCGCTAGCAGAACCTTTTCACCAGATCTCTAGCAGAGAGATCTTTTGGCATTCAGTCGTACTGTCATATTATATCCACCAAAAGGGAAACAGCCTTATACCCTTGCAAACATGGCTAATATTCATCTGGAAATCAAAAACAACTCCGACTTAGTAAAAACACAAAAATATTAGCAGCTAGTTACCACAATGAATTTTCAGCTTCAGTAACAAGCAAACAAATTTCAGGCAAAAGTTCCTTCAAGATATTGTCAGCAAATCCCAATAAATAGAACAATTATTTTCCTTGACCAGGCTAGTATCTAATTGCGTCTAAATTTAATATATTAATTAAAGCTCTGCGAATGATTATATATCTCTGAATAGGAGGATTGATATGTCACAGCAGGACACTATCAGAAGCAAAAATATTGACTGATGGAGAAGGAACTACTCAGCAAGGAAGTGGCAAAGAATATGATAAAAACAATGAAATTTAAAAGCATAATTCCGCTCTCTAGGGAGTAGGGACCAATAAAGTTAACAAGCTACTTTCTAGCAAATTACAGCAAAAGATGTTCAGATTAATGGTAGATCCACAATGCAGGAAACAGGGACACTTTTCCCACCTCCCTTAAAAAATGAAATCAAAACAAAGTTTTGAAGTATTCAAGTTAATTTCATTTCCCTGTCTAATGCTTCAGGTTTGCTCCCATTCACAAATTCACACTCCCTACCTGTTTTTGGCTCACCTATAATAAATATTCTGTGTTTGTTATAGACCAAATCACTTGAAAATTTCAGGCTTTGACATAATATTCATTTCAAGTCAAAACTTTTAATTTTGACAAAACAAACCATTTTTTTTTTTATTAGTAATATACATAAAACTATAAATTAGCTGTGAAGAAGCATTTTCTCCATTCTAGAAATTTGGAACTCCAGTTTACCCAGAATTTGAAAAACTACAATCTTTTTTATGGCAATCTACAAAAGCATAATTGATTAGGGCAGCCAAAAATAAAACAAATACTATATATCATCTTTTCGAGTTTCAACTGAAGACTGGGCCTCACTTAGTAATAAACCATATTTTCAATGAAAAAGTAAATGATAAGAATGAACAGATGACATCAGATCAAACAATGCAGGGTATAAGTAAATAATACATATACCCATTTATTGGGAATTGAAGATGTGATGTTGGACATAATAGCATCATTAATCAAAGTTCATGGAATTTTAAGTAATAAGGTCTTTGTTATACAAGAAAAAGAAGGTAATATCTCCTGAAGTAAAATAATATAATTGCAACATGCACATGAAGAATGATTTTATTAGAAAAAAACAATGTTGTTAATAACTAATTAGTTTGAATAGATATGCTGGTATTTAATATCATATGTATTTCTCTCACTAACAAAGGTTCACACTGATGAATAAATTGCATAGGCCTTTAACCCAGCATAGACTAGTTCTCAAGGTCAGTCAATTTTAGTCAGGAAGCATGTTTGTTAGAATCAAATACCTTTCTTTTTCTTTTCTTTTGCCCCATAATTAGAGATGTTTCTTTTGTACCACCCGTTTCAATTTTCTTTACATCTCTACATTTCAATGGGAAGAACCATTTGACAATATAATAGGAAATTATAAAGGTAACATTATCATACAGATAATAGATTTAGTTGTCAACTTGTCATGGTCTTTTAACTTGGCAATTCTTAAACTGGTTTAAGCTGGCAGGTATCGAGTGCAACAGAAGAGGTCCTCGAGGTCCAGAAAACTGAAAAAGGGGCTATCAAATAAAGTCCTAATGGTTAGTTCATAGGGGAAGAACTCAGTAAAAGAACTTAAGGGCACTGAACATGCAAAACGTTTGTTCCATCAACACAAAGGTGGTTCTCAAGTGATTATTGATGAATCTGAAGAAATATGTGCACGAAAAAAAATGTTGAAGAAGATTTATCAGTCAATATCTCTATAGTCATCTTTGGAGCGTACCAACTATGATTTACTAATAAACAATCTCATTCAAGTTACCTCTGAAGGAACAGAGTCTAAAGTGAAAAAGTTAATTTGGGAATTAAGCAAATCTGGTAGGATGTGCAATGCAAAGTTACTTTGAAGTTTCACTTTAACCTAACGTACATGGGCATGGGTATGATATTTTGACACTTCAACTTAGTGGAAAAATCTATGAAATTTTGGAAGATATACAAGCCCAACAGCCAAATATGTATCCATATTGGATACTCATATCTAATCCAAGTAATGTGGTTAGTAATCCACAATAAGTAGACTAAAGAAGATTAGCAGCACACTCAAAATAAAAGCAACAGAAATGCCTACTTCTACAGGCAAATCTAATGTATTGTAGCCTCTGACGGGACAAAATACTTTTTCCTTGGATATCCCATTCCATTAGATCACAAATCTTCTACTTCCAAATATCACAGTTGCCATATGGAATGTAATGGTAAAATGCCTACAAATCTTTAAGTTTCAACAAAAGCAAGGAAAAGAAAAACATTTGAAGTGAATACTAAATAATTGTTTATTATCTAATAATAAATGCATACCTACTGGGAGAGAACTGTGCAAACAACAGCTGACCAGAGCACTCATTTTGTTTTGGAAGTAAGACTATTCTGCAATTCTGCTCGAGTAAACATTAAGATGGTGACTGCCAAAGTTCACTTCCCAAGTCCCACGGTTTAAAATGAATCAAAAGAAGTGGTGCCATTAATGTTTTCTAAAATTAACGCCCGTGGTTCTTATATGTTTCTTCACACTAGAAAACTAATAACTGTAATGAAGATCTTGTTCTAACAACACCAAAAAAGGGTCTCCATGGAATAAAATCCATCTACAGTTTAGCACTACCTTCAATGCTAGCCAATTCTATAACTAGCTCCTTATCTCCAAATTTCTTCAGGTTTTCAACAACTTTGTCAACATAAGGAGATTTTAGACGTATTCCTTTTTCAAGCATTGACCTTGCAAGCTTTGCAGCTTCCACTGAATGGCCTTGTTCACAAAGCCCAACTAAAAGGACAGAATAGATATCAGAGTCAATAGTAGAGAAACATCCTACTTTCTGAATTTCATTGTATAAGCAATACCCATCAAGCACCCGGTTTTGCAAACAAAGCTCCTTAATCATAACACTACATGCCAAACCATCAGGTTTGGCTCCACTTATAAGAATCCTTCTAAAGAGTTTCTCTGCCTCCTCAACTTTCTTAATCCTTATCAAGCACACAACAAGAGAACTGTAGCAATCACTATATGACACGCTACCGCCCACAACAACTCTATCTATCAACTTATAGGCCTTCTCTAGATTGCCATCCATACAAAGGCCTTTGAGCAACGTACTAACTGTGACACGATTTGGAGCACAACCACAAGCCTCCATTCTATCCAAAATTGCAAACGCATCCATTGTTCTACCCTTCTCACTTAAACGCTGAATTATAGAGGTGTAAGTAAGAACATTTGGGTTACAATCCCCGCCATTCTTCTCCATCTCCTCTAACAACTCCAATGCCCTCTCCAGACTCCCAAACCTACAAACTCCATCAAGAAGCGTGGAATATGCCACTACATTAGGCACACAACCACGTCCTCTCATTACTTTAAATAACTTGCTAGCCTCTTCCAATCTGCCTACATCACAATACCCTTTAATCATTAATACATATGTGACCATATCCGGATAAAGATCAATCAAACCCATCTCTCCCATCAATTTTTGAGCCATATCCAAATTACCCTTATCACAAAACAACCTAATAACAATATTATAGGCATTAGTATCGGCACGTAGATCAAATTCTGGCATTTTCTTCAATACCAACAAGGCCTCATTAGCAAGCCTACATTCTTTATACAAATTCAAAACAACCTTAAATGTCTTAACACTAATCACACACTTCTCCACCTTATAAGCCTCGATTAAATCCAGAACAACATGTGGGTTTTGCTTAATGTTAAACAATTTACAAGCTTTACTATACATGAAAGAACTATGCCTATAATTTGACTGGTAACCAGCCCAGATAAAAAACCGAAGACCAATATAAGAATTGTTAATTAGGGAGCATTTGCTTATAACTTCACTGACGCAAGTGGAATCCAATTTAGCTTTGAGTGAATTCAGAGCTCTTTCAGTGTTGTTAGGATTCTTTTGCAGTTGAGTGTAAAGTGAATCAGCCAAAGAAGCGGTGAAGTGTGAAATGGAGACTTTGTGAGTTTTGGGTAAGATTGAGAGTGAGAGAAATCGAGCGAGAAAAGAGATGGACATGAGGATTTAAGGTGAGAGCTGGCTAAAACCCTAAACTACAATAAAGGAGGAGAAATTAGTATACCTGGAATGAAGGCTTTGGAGAAAGAAAAGCAGAGTCCGATTCTGAGTCACCAAGCACCAACTCGAACGAGTGAACAAGGGAATGGTTGTGGAATTCTTGTAGTTAGATATGAGAACGGGCCTAGGATCTGAGTAGCCCGGCCCATAAAATAACTTGGGCCAATTCCAGGCTTTGCTACATTAAGGTTAGGACTCAGGCATGAATTTTTGGTCCCATATTACTATAAATTATAATGAGAATAATAACCCACAAAAAATAGTTTTGAAAATTTTTTTAAAAAAATGGTATAATTAAACTATTTTCTTACATCATAAAAGAGAAAAACTAAAAATAAAATAGCTACAGTCCCTAATAAATAAATTATATTTATTTATTTAATTGAATTTAAATATCCATTTTCATTCTCATTCTCATTCTAATTTCAAGAACAATCAAATAAGTTTTAATTTTCCATAATACATACTTCCATTAGTTTCTAACTTTATTTTTATTATTTTATAATATGTAGCATATAAAAAAAAGACTCAAATAAATTTTATGATAATAAATTATTGGTAAACAAATAAGTATAAGAGTTATAATATGAATTTTTTTTTTAAATTTCATTAACCAATTAATTTGGTATATAAAATCAGTGGTCTTAATTCCATGTGCAGATGCCAGTATGAGAAATAGGGAAACCCAAATGCTTTCTCACCTTTATATTATTATGGGTAAAAGGATAGCCACAAATGCTTCATTACCATTTTTCATTTTTTAAGAAAGAAAAAAAAAAACAATTAAAAGAATGGAATCTGATCCATTATCTGCAAATCTTTCCAATGTACATATTGCTTTTGGCCACAATTTTGAGAAAAAGAAGGATACATTAATTAATTAATTAGTTAATTATCAACCTATTCCATCTCTTTGTTAATAAAAAATTAAAACAAACTATTCCATCTCTAATGAAGATAAATCCTCTTGTTACTTTTCTTTAATTTTTGTGAAACTAATTTTTTTATGATGAAATGGCAATAGATAAGTACTTTAAAAAGAATATTTTTTTTTAGTATTAGGGAAAATAATTTAATATCGTTTAATATTTAATTTTAGATATTTATTTTTAAAATAGTCACATATTATCATTACGTTAAAACTTTATTTTAATAAGAGTTTAGCTATATGTAAGGGTGTTTATTTTTTTTTAAATTTCAAATCAAAATTAATTTTGTGATTTCACAGTTTTAGGAAGATTAATTTAAATATTGAGAAAGTTTTATATCTCTTATGAGTTTTATTCGGCTCAAATCCAATATCGAATAATTTAAAAAGAAAAAATTAATTTAAGAAATACTATTAAATCAAAAATTCATTGTACATTTTTAATTGCTTTGAATTTTAAATTTCATATCAATTAGTGTGTGTTACTTAAAGTTAATATATGAATTAACATGTTTTGTTAAAATTATTATGACTAAAAATTGTGTCTTGTATTGCCTTTTCATTCAGAAATACACAAGCATTTTTTTCCCCTGTTAATTAGTTTGAGAGTAAAATTTGAATTTGCATCGAAAAAAAAAAAAACTAACTTCAACACCAGAGCAAAATTTTATTGATTTAAGGCAAGAACTTTCAATGATATTGCATCACAAGTCTATATTGATCCAATTTGAGTGCTTATGACCTTCATGATTAATTTTCTACTTCTTTCTTTAAACCTTAATTAATTTATAATATAAAATTTAAATGTCTAATCCTCCATCTCTATCTACAATGATATTTGATGAGAATAAATTTGACTCGTGTTTGAAGATGTTCATTCAATAGATCAAATCCACTTATAAGATTTTTTTATCTTTACTACAAGTCAGTTTCACTAAATAAGAAGTTAGAGTGTGTTACACAGTCAGTTGTATATAATACATGTTTATCAACATTTAAAACTCGAGTTAAGTCAGCCACTGATACACCTAAATAAGATAAACCGTTTTAACTAGACACTTAGTTAAAGCGCAAATATGACACCCCATGACTTTATCCATTCTATTTTTATTAAATTTTTTGTAAATCAATGAGAATGAACATTTATGTATTAGCCAACCTTTTTTTTTTATTAGCAAATGTAATATAAGATAAATATTTTCACCTATCACTATTTTTAACTTTATTCTACAATTTCTTACTTTCTTTCAGTTGAATATTCTATCAAAATTTATATTTTTTTCTTGAAAATACTAAAATTTAAGATACTGATTTAAGTATCGAAAAATCTTATCAATTTTAGAATTGACACTTTGATATTTATTTGCTAGTCTTGCATATGAAAAAAGCTATCCCAAATCTAAAACTAAACAAAAGAAATTTATCAGCTTTTTTTGAAATCCTTGGATAATCAGTATTCCCATGTAAACAGGCATTCGATAAACTTAGTTTATATTTAATACCCTAATTTGTATTGCCAAAGATATAATTAAAAAATGCTTGGTAGAAAACAAAGAAAACTTATTTTAGGACTCTTGCCCATGGTTGAAGCCTTGAAGGGGCCAATTGGATTATCGGACAGCACCTACCATCCTATACTTCACCTGGCATTTGACTACCAAAAAGATAACAAGAGGCAAAATAGGCCTTTTAGAAAAATTATTAATTTGGTTTGTTTTGTTTTTTAATTTGATTTTCACCAATATCAAATCATCACTTGCAATTAGACTAATAAGTCAATAATCAAATATCTATAAAATTAGAGGTAAGGATTCGATTGCAAACCATTACTAAATATTGATGAAATTTACACAACAAAATAATTTTACAATAAAGAATGAAATAAATAATTTTTTTTTCAATTAGATGTATTTAATCAAATTGCGAAAAATGTGAAATTCACACAACATAATTCTTAATGTGGAGAAATATTAAAAAAAATGTTATTGTAAATAAAATTCCCATCATAAAAAAATTAAAAAAAAAAATAGGCTTATGAATGTATAATATGCTTTGAATTGAAAGGATTTATAGAATATTGTGAGAACAAAACAACCATAATGCTACCACCACCAATACTCCCACAAAACACTAACATCATTTGCCAGTGGAAGAATCGCACAATATCAGTCCAGTCAAGGCAAAACACACAGACACACACACACACACACACACAGAATGTTGTTTATTACGAATTAGCTCTAAGAGGAATGGATTTTTATATGGTTTTTTCAACTAGAGAGATTATGGGTCAGTTTCTGTTGGTGGGAAAGAAAATCTTTGTTCTCACTTGATTCTAGTCAAGTTATATGGCACCAAATTTTTTCTCTTGTATGAGAAATTTCTCATTTAAATGTGTAATGGTGCAAGTTTTATTTGTATATGTATAACCTCAAGTGGAAAAAAGAGTATATATATCACTCAATAAGATGTTGATCAAGAAACTCCATGTATTTTACATTATGATTATTTGTCCCCTAATAAAAAAAAATGTAAAAGTTGATAATACTTCCCCTTAAAAATTTGAACAAATTGTAGAAAAAGAGAAGCAATTTGATTCCTAAATAAATCATTCAAAAGCTTCAAAATCATCCTAAATTTGATAACATCATTCTTGAGAAAATTTGCTCGTAATTAGCTTGTCATATTTAATGATAAATTTAAGAGATCTCAAGACCCATTTGAAGAGTTGGCCTATATCTAAGTCCCATCATCTCAATAATCTTAAAGAAGTCTATAACAAACTCATTCCCATGTACCAAATTACATGAACCTTTCTTTGTCATTTGTCAATAAAAGTAAATAGATATTGTCCTAATCTTCCAACCTTGCTAATGATGTGGAAATGACAAGGAGTGATTAGTATGTTCCTTTTTTAAAAAAATTAATGTAATGGAAAGAATGTAGAAATGACTAGGAGTTAATAAAGAAGTAGATATGTCCAAGTCACTGCGTGGGCTTTAAGAGCATCAAACATCATCTTTCAAAATTCAGGTATTGAAGATTGGTGAGAAATGAAGGATAAAGAAAAGAATTTCCTTCCAAAGATGCAAAACAATATACTTTTTTATTTTTATTAAGGGTATTTTATCACCTCCACAAAAAGCTAGCGTACGAACCCCAAAAGGAGAATCGTATTATTAATATATATCGAAGAAGCATCCACTCAACCTATTTTCCCCTCACATTACACATATTCCCCACAATACCGACAACTAAATATTCTTCTCCAATCGTGGTGATAGTTTGCAATTTGCCATTCCAATCCTTTAACATAATGTTCAAATTTTGTTTTTGTCACATATAAAATAAAGCATGCTGCTTACGTTTCCAAATTTTTCTAAATTTTATGACTCGTAGATATTACACTGGTGTTTAAAAATAGTGTATGAGAACATAGATTTCATTTGAGCATCGATAGTTTTATAAACATTTTCAAGCATTGGACATTAGGATTTAGGACCACTACTGACCATAGATTACAGGCTTTTTTTGTTCTGTCTAATCTAATCAATATACAAAGTGAAAAAAAAGACAAGTAAATCCATCAAGTCCGAGTCATTTAAATTGAGCAAAGCCTTATCTTTATCTATTTTGAAAGACGTATGCAAAGTTTAATTTTGTGTGGTTTAAAGAAATATTTTAAATTAAATTAAAAATGACGGTTTGAATAATTTATAAATCAAATAAAATTATTTACCTATAAAAACTAAATTAAATAAAACTATATTTGGTTTAATTTATAAAATGATTTGATTAATTTAATTGTATAAAAAAAAATTACAATTCTAATTAATAATAGAAAAAATTATCTTTAATGAATAGCGGGGATACCAATATACAGAAGAATTAAGAATACAAGAGATGAATAATGAACACAAAACCTTAAAAATAGTTGATTAACATATTATAAAATCAAACAATTACAAGAATATGAATAAGTAGAGCAGTAAAGAATGAGAAAAAATTTTATTGTAAATAATAAAAAACAATCTGAAAACCAATTTAAAACACTTAGATAATTAAAGTAAACCAAATAGCTTAATACAATTTAGTCCAATTCGATTTGCTGGTTCAAACTTCTACTTTGAGATTGGCCATGGTGGTCAAAAATTTGACCCATTATACAGGTTCTTGAAAGTTGAACCCCACTTGGTTTTTAGATGACAAGTCTTCAAAACCATTGGTGTTCCAAGCGCATTTTTATTTTTCCAAGCATCAACGAGGGGCATTGTTACGAGTGAAATGAGAATTAAGCTTTTAGTTAATATCATAATTTAATAGTTTAGAACCCATTGGTGTTCTAATGTATCTTTTACTCAACACCAATTGTATACCTAGTGCCATTTACCCATAACCATAACTAATTGTATACCCAGTGCTTCGAAAAATGGAGCCATTGGCTCTATGCTTGACATATCCTAAAAATGTCTCACTAAATTTGCATTGATCCAATTCGTTTTCAGCTTAGTCACTTTGAGTCAATCATAACGAAAAATAATACACTTTCCGTATCAAAAAAAAAAATATATTTCATTTTATGTGTGTATTAAAAATTTTAGTTATTTTTATTTTATTTTTACATTGAAACATAGAATAAAAAATTTGAGAGAAATATCAAAATTGAGAGATCAGAGAGAAATTAACATAATTAAAAATTTTATAACTAAACAAGAGAATAATCTTAATTATTATAAATAAAAGAAAAAAAAAATAATTTTGAATTAATGTCAATCAAGTTTTTAAGTAGTGATGCATCTTCCTTGTGTATGCAATTATTGCTGACTAGATAATTACTTGATATTTCCATTTTGTAATTTGGTTATTTTTAAAGTTTAGGAGGGAAGGTGACTATTGGCTTCAAGAGATAAAAGATGGATTAGGCCTAAAAATAAACTTATTTTTTCCTATTTTAAAGATAAAATCCAATATTCACTAAAAAGGATAGGTTTCCATACCTCAACCAAAGGCGTCATTGGGGAAATGAATACCTATAAATCATTCCGACCATTAACTACTGTCAAGCCCAAAACACTTTTCATTTGAAAAGCAAAGAAGAAAATGAGAAAAAGGCGGTAAACAATAACCGAAGGCATCATTTGTAAAGAAACGTTAAAAGCAATCTTATGCAAGGCTTGAAATTTGCTCGCATCTCCTCCAGAAACTTTTTCTCTCCACTCTCCATCTCTCTCTTTCTTCTCTTCACTTTTCCTTAACCCCTAAGTCTTCTCTGCTTCTTTTTCTTCTTCTTCTCCATCTTCCAATTCTCTTTAATACCAACAAACATTAATCACATAAAAATCCTCTCTTTCTTCTTCAAATGGCAGGTACACTCTACAATTACACCAAATACCAAGATAATAATAATAACCCAACTAAGTTTTACTCTCATTTCCTCTATAAAGCTGTTATAGTTACCATATTCTTAGTGATTATCCCACTTTTCCCTTCTCAAGCTCCTGAATTTATCAACCAAACACTAAATACAAGAGGCTGGGAGTTTCTCCACCTTATTTTTGTTGGTATTGCTGTTTCTTATGGTCTTTTTAGCAGAAGAAATGATGAAACGGAAAAAGATAATAACACCAACAACAACAATACTAAATTTGATAATGCTCAATCTTTTGTCTCTAGAATTCTTCAGGTTTCATCGGTTTTCGATGATGAATCTGATAGTCCTTCCAGGTCTGATGGAAGCACTGTCCAAACATGGAATAATCAGTATTACAGGAATGACCTTGTTGTTGTTGTAGCTGAAGAACATACTGTTCTTGATCAAGAACAGAGTGTTATTCAAAAACAGAGAGTTACTAATTCAAGAATCGGTGAAAAACCACTCTTGTTGCCTGTTAGGAGCTTAAATTCTCGTCTTTTTGATGCATATAGTAATGAAAATAGTAAAGATTCTTCTGGTTTTGGGGTTTCGGCTCATATTAGTAGGTCTAGTTCTAATTTGGGTGCGAAAAGAGTTTCGAGCAATTCAGTTAAAGCTGCTGCTTATCAAGATTTTGAAGAGACGCTGAAGGATAATTTGGTGCTTCCTTCTCCGATTCCATGGAGATCAAGATCTGGAAGAAAGGAAATGAGGGAAACAAAAGAAAAAGAAGATGCTGATAGTCCTCCTCTGTATACTCTGCCTCTTTCCATGGAGGAATATGAATTCAACAGATCTTTCAAGGCTCAAATGTCCAGATCACCACAACCCAATTCAGCAAACTCTTCTCCAAAACAATCCCCTTCACCTTCAATGTCTTCAACGAAAAAATTTTCACCTTCACCATCTTTCTCAGCTGAGACACAAGGAAAAATTGCTGAGGATTTTGTTAGAAAAAAGAGCATTTACAGGTCTCCTCCTCCTCCTCCACCACCACCTCCGCCACAAATGATTCGAAAATTCAGGTCAATGAAACCGAATTCTGGTAACATTAATGAAGTGGGTTTTCTTGAAAAAGATTTGAAAAGAAGTTTCACAAGCGAGCCAAAAGACAAGAACAGAGGAGGTAGCATATCTAACCCAACATCAGTTAGGACAGCTGGAAGCCATGACTTCATTGCTGTGCCGAGAAAGGAGAAAGAAGTTGAACCGAGTGCAATGGAGAGACTAGCAAGAAAGACACTGGTATTTGATCAATCAAAACTCAAGAATGAGAGACTGAATCGAGACAGAGTAACTTTCAAGCCGCAGCCAACTTTCATGGAGTTCCCAAAGGAAGAGAAACAAGAATTTGTGGAGAAATTAGTATTGGAATCGGACGAGGATTTTGAGACAGACTACGAAGATGAAGATGATGATGAAAATGTTGGAAGTTCTTTTGCTTCAAGCACCGCAGCAGCAAGTTCAAAGGATGAAGAAGTTGCTGCTGTTGCTTCAGGCAATGCAAGTGATGGAGGACCCGATGTGGACAAGAAAGCTGATGAGTTCATAGCCAAATTCAGAGAGCAAATAAGGCTGCAAAGGATAGATTTTATCAAGAGATCAAGTGGACAAATAAGTAGAAAGGCTTCAAGGTAAATTGGTTATAGAAATTTAACATAAATGGTGATCAAAGCTTTTGTTTCTCTCATTTTTAGATATATGATTCTGGTTTCCGTGGAAGTAAAAAATATATCAGTTGGTTTTTAATTAATTTTTCATGGAAAGAATGAATTAAAGCAAAATATCTTGGTTTCTGCACATCTTGCAAATTAAATTTCTATTACTAGTACCAATGAACTTGGTTTTGTGGTATTTCAATTGTCGTTCATTGGTACTAGTAATAGAAATTTAATTTAATTTGCAAGATGTGCAGAAACCAGGATGTTTTGCAGAAATAAAGCAATGAACTATTAATACATTAATGATAGTTTAGATTTTCAAATTAAAAAATCTATTACTGGTGAAGTTGTATTGTTCAGCAGGCAATTGTTGAAGAATGAATGTATTGTAGTTGATCAAACTCACTTTTATGCAATTTTTTTTTGTTCAAACTTGAGACCTCTCCGCCCTGAGGACTGCAATACAATTGAACTAAACCATTAGTGGACATTGGTTATGCAATCCTTTTTTTTTTTTCAAATGATGGTTATTCATTTGTTTAGTGATTAATAGTAAGTTAAAGATGTTGTTGATTCACTAATGGGCTTTCAATTCAATGGCATTAGAGTTGTTTATAGGTCTAAATTGTCAGTTCAAACTCTAGTCAAGCCAAATACCCTTCAAAAACAAAAAAAAAATGGTGCTGATTCTAAGATGTTTTACTATTAAGAATTTGCTATTATTTCTCCATGGAGATTCATTGCTTTTGCCGGCTACAAATTATGAATGCTTACACAAAGGAATGAAATGGCAGATTGAAATATGGAAAACAGTGAATTAAAGAGACAAATTATTAATGATGAAAAAAGGGGAAAAAATTTATACAATTTATATCGATCAAGCTCCATTAGATTCTTGGTTGGAGTGAACTTCTGCCAGCTGGGGTCATTGTATCCGGTCGTTCAAATGATCATTTACGAGTCTATAAAAGAAAAACGAGCACTATAATCTTTAGATAAGAGGCAAAACGACTTCCAATTTGTCCTGACGATAACGAAAAATTATTTGTCATCAGCCAAAGATAAGAAATCTTTTTCTTTATTCATCAGACAACGGAAAAGATTTGCATTATTCATGAATGATTAAGAAATCAATAAATTAATATTTGAATTTGAGTATTATGAATAAAAAAAATAGATATTAAGAATATTTTATTTTTTTATGAATCTCTTCTATTTCAATTTTAATATAGTGAATTTGGATACTACATGTTCATACTTAAAAATAAAAAAATAAAAGAAACCAATAAATCATATTGTAAATATGAAATGCTGGAATGTATATGGAATTGAACTATAGCTCGTATTTTTTTTCTTCTTAAACAGAAAGATAGGATTAGAAGCCCAAGGCTAGAGGTCAGAGCATAGTACATGTTTTCTTCTTCTTCATCCAAAGAAAGTCAAAACAAACCATAGAGCTAATTATTCAAAACTATCATCAAGGGATTTTATGCTTGTGAAATTATTTCAACTCATATCACATTTTTTTTGTGAGGAATCAATTATCATACCACAATTTTTTTTTCCCCTTGCTACAAGCTTGCTTTAACTTAAAGTTGGTTTTCAAGAAATGATATATGTTGAAAATGAATCTTAACATTGATTTTCTCTTAAGAAAAATTATTGCCTAATATACCCGAACTAATGGATGAAAAAATATTTAATTGATATAACTCGTATATTTATTTTTTATCCAGAAAAAAGATATCATTATCTTTTTTATTCCATATATTATTGTCATATTAGATGAATATATATTTCTCATTGCAGGTAAGATTTTATTTTAATTTTAAATTAAAATTTTATACACATGATATGATAAGTCATTTTTATCTCAACTTGAAACTATTTACCCTCAAATTGGGTGAAAAATGTGTGTGTGTGTATATATATATATATATTATTATCTCATGAAAAGGATGATATCATTATCCATCTTTTGTTTCCTTTCAGAATAATTTGTAAGGATCTTAACTGGACTATATAATGACTAAATAACTAATACTTATATCAAGTTTATTTGACAATAAAATTGAAATTATTTTTTAATAAAAGTATATGTTTACATATTATTATAAATAAATAAAAAAACACTTTAAAATTATTATTTAGTTGTTTTAAAATTCTTATAATTATAACACGAAATATTCACCATAAAAATAATTTTAATTTTTTTAAATTAATAATTTCAATAAATATTTTTTTACAACATTCAAGTAGTAATATCAAACAAATTCAAATTTGATGAAATATTATATCCATGTAAATAGAATTAAGTGGAAAAATGGAATCCTACAGGGATGAAAATGATGATAAAAAATTATGTGCATCAACAGGATGGGGACAGCTCATGAATCTTCTCTTACAAACTGCAGAGAACAGAGGGAGAAGTGGGCTATTTTTTTCTCTGTCAGGAGTGAAAAGCCTGGAAGGATTTGAATGGAAATTGTAATTGTCCAATCATTTCCCTGTAGTTGTGGGCTTCTTATGCAAATGATTGGTCAAGATATCTTACTGTTTTTCGCTTCCAAGCCCAATTCAGCTCTAGGTTTCTGTGTCTCAGCGCCATTATTGGCTGCAAAATTGAAAGGCTGGCAAAGGTTGAATAAGCAAATTATTAGCTAGAAGCTGTTGGTGCCTGCTGGGTCCGACTGGGTCACATCGGGTCAGATATTGGATATCTAACTTCCATGTACAAACTTGACCACTACTATCGCTTCAAAACCTAAAGTAAAATAAAGGAAAATGGATTAAGTAATTAGTTATGAATTTCCACAGACTAGCTATCCAGTCCCATTCATTAAGTTATTTCAAAATTCTCCTCCTCTTTGACTACACTAAGTTAATTAGTATCAAATTTAATTAGGTTTTGAACTATTCAAAATCTAAGTAACAAATTAAAGAACCATAAAAGCAAGAAATTAAGGAATTAATGCATCACTTTGTCCCACTTAATTGGTTATTGCTGCAAAATATTTTTCAAACCCACTGAAACGATTTTATTTGGTGATCTAGATGGATCTGAGTTATTTCAACAAAAGTTTATAAAAAAAATTTAATCTAGTCCATTTAAAATCAGCATTTATACAGAAAAATTTTTTCAAACACATTCAAAATCAATTTTTTACATAAAAAAAAATAATTTCGATCCATTAGAATTAATTTTATGATTTTGTCCCGGCAAATTCAACCTAAAAATTATGAAATGAAATTTAATGGGCTGAATTATTGTAAATTTTGATATTTTTCAAAATCAGCAATTTAAATATATGTGCTCACATATAGTTGTTTACAGTTTATATTCCAATTTTGTTGACTTAAAATTTGTACGAGTTCAATTATATATCACACAGGCTGATAAGAAAGAAAGTTACGTGGAAAGAGATGGTGTTTTGTCAACATTTTTCTTATCTTGTCAAGGCTATTACAGGAAGAAGATCATCAACTTGTTTTATCAACTTTTTTTTTTTTTTAGGTTTTCTTGCCTTTCCATCTACAGAAAGATAAGCCTGTTAGTTAGGTTCTTGTCACTTTGACAACTAATTTCATAATAATAACATTAATATTCAACAAGTTATAATTATCAAGGGGGTCCAGGGTCTCCTATACGTAGGACACTACACTTGTGATGTTATATCTATTTCAGTCTCTAAGATTTTGCATTGGATTCATTCTATTTTTAACTAGATTTTAATTTATTGGATAGTTTTTTATTCCAATTTTCAAAAAATAAATTAATTTCAAATATGTTAATTACAATATTGACAAAACAAATAGTACTTCTTTCAATTTTTTTTTTATTGGCCGATTTAGAAATACATTCATTATCATTTTTAATTATCGTTATAAATTTTCAAAATAATATTTATCCATTTTTTTTATTTTATCCTTATAGCATTTAATTATAATACAATAATTTAATTTAAAATAAAGTTAAGAATATAAGATTAAATAAGTCATTTTAAATTTAATTAATAAATATTTTAATATGTGTGCAAAACTTTAAATGACAGATAAAAAAAATTGAGAGAGTATAATATATAGTTTCAAGAGTTATTTAATACAAAATTTGCCATTTAATATGTAATATTTTGACATATAGATAATATATGTTATTTAATTAATTAAATTTATAAAAAAATAATAAATTGTAAAACATATAATAATATATACGATTCATGGCCTAGCTAGTGGTTAATCATAATAACACTTATTACTTTTGATAATTATCGCATATTAAGACATAATATAATGGTAAGTATCAATTTTTACTTGAATAATAAATTTAAAATCGATTTCTCTCTCTAATGCTTAAAAAAAATTATGATAATTGACATTATGAGATTATTGATATGTATTTGTTCATTAATAGAACTTGAATTAAAAAAACACTAATAAATTTTATTTTAACTCAATTTAATAATGATAAAAATATAAATTTACTATTATTTATTTAATAAGTATTTAAGTCTATTTATTTACAAAAATTCTCTAACAACAAAATCACCATCATCACTTCAATGAAACTTCTACCATATTGTCTATAATTTATATATTCAAATCTATTATTCCTTTTGAAAATTTTCCATGTACAAACATAAGAATATTGACCCATGACCGAAAGTAAAATAAAGGAAAATGGATTTAAGTAATTAGCAATGAATTTCCACTATCTAACTAACCAGGCACCATACAATAAGTTATTCCAAAAGTCTTCTCCTCCTCCTTGACCTCAAGTTAATTATTATCAATTTTAATTAGGTTTTTAGACTATTCAAAATCTTAGGCAAATTAAAAGCAAGAAATTAAGGACTTAATGCATCAATTTGTCAAATATGATTATTATTGACAAAATTTTCAAACCCACCCCAAAAATTGGGTGTCTGTCCTAATATATAGTCATTTCAAAATACATAAAACTTTAGTTTCTTTAGACCCTAAACTTAGACCACATATAATTGTCCCACCAAATCCTACTTTCCAGGTATAAACATAGAAACAGAGAGAGAATCTCATTTTTCACACAGTCGCAAATTAATTAATTAATTAACATTTCTAGAATAATATCAAATAATATTCAACTAGGGATTAGAAGTAGAACACAAACTTTGCTTGACTTAACAATTAGTTAAAATAATAATTTAATTAATTTGAGATATGGACTTTACATCTAAATTCCTCTTCTTTGTCACCCCATATTCTCAAAAGTTTCTATCTTTGATTTTGGGTGAGATTTGAGAAGGAATTAGTATTAATTAGCACTCAAAAAAGAAAAATTAAAGCTAAATTATGTTAAAGATTTTTCTCAATGAGAGATTAATGGGTCAATAATACAAAACATGAAGACCCACCAAATCATCTCACAACTACCATATCTTAGACCTAAAGATACTTTGAACATAGGAAAAATGAAGCAAGCTAACCCTATTACAATTGTTTCTATTACTTGAATATATAGTACATATTCCAACAACCTTTTCTTTTCCTAAGATAGGGTTATTAATTAATTATACTATTTGTAACCTATATCATGTCCCAAATGACCAAAATGCCCTTCATCAAGTTTTGTAATTACGATCAAGGACGGAGGACATCAAACGGTCCTTGTGTGATAGGAGCAGATGGGGCCCATGGATTGATGGGGATGGACCTATGATGAGTATGGCCCATCTGAGGGTGGGACCTTGGATCAACGGATGATGATGCTGATGGTGGGACCGCAACACGCTCACATGATGGGCACATGGTGAGGGTTGTTGGTGGGGTCATTTGCATGTAAAATTGTGGGGAAAGTTTCAGTGCTCTCAGTTCCTGAACTTCCTTTTGCAACCGCCTGTTTTCTTCAGTTAGATTCTCACAACATCTCTTCAAGAACTCACAGTCAACCTCAGTCTGCTTCAACTTGGTCCTGTAATAATAATAATAAAAAAAAGTTTCCAGTTCAATACATAAATAAAACAAATAAAATTCAAATACCAAAACTACTCTCAAATTAAGAGAAAATTATCTTACCTTGCCCTTCTGTTCTGAAACCACACCTCAACTTGTCTAGGTTTTAGCCCCAACTGCTTAGCCAATGCCAACTTTTGCTTCTGTAAATGGCAAAAGAACATTTTTTTTTTAGTTTAGTAAAATTACCATATACTACCCTTATCTGTTTTTTAGTCTGGTTTGATGGAAAAAGGGTATGAAAGCTCAAAACTTTTCCATATTTTTGCACTTTTTATTCATTTTCTAAGCAACCAAACAAGAAAAAACAGTTTTTACCACTACTAAAGAAAAAAAAAAACTTACTGGGTTGAGAGTGTTATGCTCTTTGAAGCTTTCTTCAAGAATTGCAGACTGATCTTTAGAAAGTCTAAGCTTCTTTCTTGAAGTATCACCATCTTCTTCATCACTGATTCCACGAGAAGAAGCTCTTTCCATTTCATTATCATCTCCATTTCCTTCCCTTTCACTTCTTTTCCCACTTATACTTGATATGGTGCTATTTGGGGATGAGACACCCGCTTCCTCTTCACAGTCCGCCGTTGTCGGCAGCCGGTTCACATCAATTCCTCGGAGGAAAGATCTTGTATCGGCACGGAAAGAATCAGAGTTTGGATCTGCATGAAAGAGATGCATCAGTGAGAAATTAAACGGGCTTGAAAATTTTTTAAAAAGAAGAATAAAGGTAGAGTTGAAAACGATTGATTAATAAAAAAAAAACAGAGAGATCTAACATGAAAAGGCAAAGAAGGAAAAAAAAACGTTTTTTTTAAGTTGTTTGAAAAGAAAGAAGAAAAAATAACAATTTTTAAACATAAAAAGAGCTTTTACACTGTTTTTTCTAGAGAAAGCGAGGAGAAAAATAACACACAATAGATCTGAAACTTGAGACCAGCAAAGGCAAAATCAACAAAAAAAATGTAAAGAAAAGAATACCTGAAGAAGGGAAAGTCTCATTCCATGAAGGTTTTTGAGGATTGAAACCAGAAGGAGAAGGAGAAGAAGAAGAAGAATTAGTAACAAGGGAAGGCATGAGATTAAGCTGTAAAGAATGATAATTTTGAGGAAAACTCAAGCTTAAGCTCAAACCCAAATCTTCTTTCTCAACCATCATCTTCTTTTCTTGCTAAATTTTCCAACAAGAAGTAGTAGCTATATGTATAAAATATTTTCAAGAACTTCTTTGCAATATGTAAGCCAAAAGAAAGAATTCAAGGATCAAGAAAGGTTTCTTGATTTAGGTTTTGATTTTTAGAGAGAGAGAAAAAAAAAAAAAAAGAGGAATGGGAGTTATGAGGTTATGAAGAGAAGATGGTATTTGGAGAGGAGTGCGCGGGAGATTATATAGAAAGAAGAGAGAAATGGAGTGGCGTGTGTGTAAGTTTCAATCACGACTTGATGTCAGGAGGCCAATTATCTCAATCATGGCTTTTGCCTCCCCAAATAATAATAAATACCTAACTTTAGTTTGTTTTTCTTTACTTACTCCAATACCTATTTCTCTGCCTTCTTTGTCCCCTTCTTTCTTTTACCATCCTTTATGATAAAAACCACTTACAACTCTCCTTGTAAAATTTAACTATTGGTAAACCACTTAATCATATAATTTTATTTATCAATATTAGATTTTTAACTTGTTCTCTATTTTTTATTATTATAATAATATGTTTTAATTCTAGTATAATAATAATTTATTAAAAGTAATATAAAATGTAAAAATTGATATGATATTATCTTCTTCGTCCTAAAAATATAATCTTTTTTTTTTTTTCGTCCGTTTTAAAATATAGTCAGATTTTTTTTAGATATCAATTTAATAGATAAATATTAAATATATTTTTCATTAATTCATATTAATATTATCACATATATTAATTATATTTTTATTTTTTTATATTAAAATTATAAATTTAGTTAAAAATAAAAATATTTTAATTATTATAAATATTAAAAAATAAAAAAATATTTTAAATAAAGATATTTTATAAAGAAAGTGATAAAATTAATATGATAATTTAAAAATAATTAAATTTTTTAATATATGTGTAAAATAAAATAAAATTATTGTTTTTTAAGATGTATAAAATATTTTATTACTAGAAAAATAACCTAATAAATGGAAAGTACAAACACTATTTGTACGTTTTGTGTTTGTACGTATTGACAATAAGCTTCTCAGTTTGCTTAATAACTATGTTGTTGACTGTTGACTATTCCAAAAAAAAAACAGCAAATGATAACAAATGGTTGAGAGAATTATGGATTAAATATATTAATTATGTTTTTTCTAATCAATATCTTAAAATAATTATTAAAAATTTAAATAATATTAAATAAAAAAATTTAAAAATAAAATAAATAAATAAATAATAAAAATTATAATCTATCACTTAATATTATAGTGATTATAACGAAATATAACTCTATTAATTTTTTTTTTATTCGATTATTTTTTTATTAATTTTTTTTCTATTTTTTTAATATAATTATTTTATAATTATATTTTATATGAAATAATTAATATTAATAAGTGCTTTTATAATACTGGTTAAAAAAAAGTATGAATTATTACCTTAAATTAATTTATATATATAGTTAGAAAACTTAGGTTGTAATTAGTTTTTAAACTGTTGTATTTTTTTCAGTTTTATTATAAATAAATTAAGTATGAAATTAATGATATTAATATGAAAGGATAATTTAATCCTTTTGACAATTGAAGAAGTGATGGATTGTATAGTCAAAAGGACATTCATTAATTTGAAGTTGCTTTCCCACCATAAATTATTGATAAGAGACTAATAGTCTTTTCCTTCAACCATTTTAGTTTTTATAAGAAAGTAATATATACCCTTTCTTGAATTCCTAAGAATAACTAGCTGTGTTTGGGACGATTGATTTTCAATACATAGGTTTAACATAAATTTTTTATTTGACATTATAAAAATAAAATAAAATTTATAAATTATTTAAAATTTATTATTCACTATAATTTTTTATTTTAAAAATTTTAAAAATTTCACATAAAACGTGAGATTTTGAAAAAAAAATATTTTAATAAATGAATGATTTTTTATATATTATATTTGTATTAAGAAATATTATTAAAATTCATAAATTTTATTTTTTATATTAAATAAATAAAATTTTATAAATTTATGATTCTATAAATTTTGATAAATTTTATAGATTTTGAAATTTTGCCTTGATTGTTCAAATTCAAATACTATGTGACCATCAATTAAGAAGGATGGACCTAACTCAATGCAATAAACATGAATTCCAAAAAACATGATGTCAATAAATTCCCTTATTTCAAATATGGATACCCTTTTTTTTAATTTATTCCATTGTTTTCAAGAAAATAGCCTTGTTTTCAAGCATAAAGTAAAATATTATTTTACATAATTAGCTTTTATATGATGAATTCTTAAACTTATGAAAAACCATAAAAAATTTATTTCAAATGAAATAATAAGGGGTAAAATTTATTTTCAATTAAGCATAATATAATTATTTTTTCATTTTATGAATATTAAAAGATTTTAATTTTGAATTCTCTTATACCATGTAAGGAGATTAAAAAAATAGAAAAATCTTTCTTTATTTTAAAAATAACTACAAATAAAAGTAGTAATAATTGATTGAATGGCATTAAATTTAGTTGGAGATTAATTTAAAAAATTTTTAAAATAAATTTTTATTAACTAATGAATAATAATTATTTATCATTTGATTTTTATGAATGAAAAATTATATTTTTATAAAAATCAAAGGAAAATTTAACTATTATTAATTAATCCACGAGATTTCTTCTTTATTTTTAAGCTAAAAAAATACTACTAATTGAGTCTTAATAGACATTATAATTATGGGTTTAACTTTCAATTGAGCTTAATTAGAACAAATTATTAGAAACACTTAAAAATTAATTCATAAAACCTATAAGGAATGTAGCTAAACAATACCCAAGGGGAAAAAAAAGGAAAAAAAAAAAAACATTTTGGCCAACCCACTAAACCAAAAATTAATGCAAGTAGAGAGTTTTAACACACAATTTATGTCCCAAACAACTAAGCAAATACCATCATGATTCATTAACCAAAGTGGGGCCACTTATTTGCATACATCACCCAATTATTATTAAAATTCCCTCGATAGAAAAACCAACGGCCAAGATCAAACATTTAGGGAAGTGGGGTCATGATATCCTGTTGTGGCTACATAATTAGGGCCAAAGCCTGGTAAGCCAGACAACCATCAAATCAAGAGTGGATGGTTGATGATTGGAAGCAGACACATCAACTTTTGTTTTGATCATGGAACTGGGTCCCGCATATCCCCCTCCTTATCTTTCTTTATGGAAAATCTTTTTCTCATGCGATTGGCACGAGGGTCTTAATATTACCGACAAAACCGTCACTTTCTTAAACTTTTTTTTTCTATTTTGAAATAAAAAGAAAACGAAACGCTTTTCATCTTATTGGGTTTTACAACTTTAGCGCGTGTTTAACACATGCTATATCGTTTTAAATTTTTAATTATGAAGCGTGTTGTTGACGAATAATAGAGAGAGTGTCTCTAATGCTACACTTGCGGTCGCCTTATAATTGTATATAAATATTATTGGATGGCTCGAGCCGAAACCGGTTTGATGGCTAACATGATATCTCATGGCTTGTGTGACCAAATTGGACCAACTAGTTCAGTTTTGCTCATTAGTTAGTAGTTACTTTTTAATGGTTAGGTATTCTAATTTATAATATTTTAATTAAATTTTAAAATCAATGAGTTATTAGTTATGTAATATTAGATTTATTTTCTATTTAAAATGTTTAAATTTAAGTTTTAATTAATCAAATTTATAAAAGAAAAAATATAATACAATTCAATTCAATATAAATTTTAAATTTAATTAAAATTGATTATAATTTTTTTTTTCATTCTACACTATTTTGAATTATAACTTTTAATAGTTATAAAACAAATAAAAGTAATTGTAGTACGTGACAGTATGTGTAAAATTGATTATATTTCATTATTTTATAAATTTAATAAAAGAAAAAAATATATTATTTAAAATTTATAAGAAAATATATAAAAAAATATTATATGATTTCACCTTTTTATATTTTTATATTTGTGAATTTTTTATAAAATAAAGTATATAATTTACACCATTATTTAAAGTCAACAGTTATATGAGAATTAATCAGTCTTATATAGTATAAGTATCACTATTATCACATAGTGTTGACTCCAAATTACTAATACTACAAACCATAAACACTATATTATCATAAAAAATTCACAGATCTTGAAACTTAATAACATCATAATTTTTTTAATTTTTCTCAAAATTATATATATATATATAATCAGTTAAAAAATTATTAGTATGAAAATCCAATCCAAAACCAAGCCAAACCAAAGTGAAGTGAGGAAATAGAAGAAAACAAACATTAATTATAAAGGTGTAGTTTTCTTGGTGGGAGAGAGAGAGAGAGTGAAATGGAGACAAGAGAGAGTGGAGCTCACGTGGGTTGAGAGGGTGCGGGAAATAAGGAAAAGCGTGGAAGAAAAAAAACCCAACCCCCCTCTCGAACTCACGTGGACCAACATGTCTTGCCTGGAAACACGTGCTCTCACACCCCTTGTGGCCCCCACTGTCTTTTTCTCTTCTGTGGTCCCCACTTCCAACAACACAGTCGTGTGTGTCATGTTGTCCCTCCACCTCCCGACCACCCACTTGTTCACAATCATTTGATCTCCCTACCCTTCTTAATCCCTAATCACTCCACTCTCTCACCCGGCGCATGTTATTCACCTTCGCCTCTTCTTTTACCATCGGGTAATGAAATTCCCAACTTATCCATGGATAATGATCTAATCATTAATAAGTGCCTAATTAAAAATTTAAAAAAAAAAACAGTTGCATGCTTTAATCATTGTCTATGGAGGTTATTATTATTATATTATTATTAAAAAAATATATTTTCCTTTTTATATTTTTATTTATCAATTTTTCTAATGATACTAGTTAATAAATAAAAATTTAAATAATATTATTAAATAAAAAAATTTAAAAATAAAATAAATAAATAAAAAGTGAAAATTTTAACTTATTATATTTTGGTAATAGTAATTATAATGAAATATAATTTTATCAAATTTTTTATTTTTTTTATTTAATTTATTTTTATATTAATTTATTTATATTTATTTGAAATAATTATTTTATAATTATATTTTATTTAAAATAATTATTATTTAAAAAAATTTATTTATCTATAACTAATTGAATTTTTTTTACGCCCAAATTTCTTGTTTCCTGTCGGTCTTTAATTAAAGAGAGAAGATTTTCGAAAGAAATGAGAAGTTGACTATATCAATAAGTTAGGAATGAGTCATTCAATTGCTGGCTCCCTTTATCTCCTCCTATTTATCATTGACTATGAATTACATAACTTTGAATTCAAAACCCACCATGATAATTAACACATTTCACCTGTGAATTCACACACACACATGCCAAAAAAAAAATCATAAATTAACATCTCTACATAGTATACACAATTAGGTATGAGAACTAATCAATTGCACGAATATATATATATAAAGGAAAAATAAAAATAAAATTTTCAATTTTCAATTTTTTATAATATAAAAAAATTATTCGATGAATACACATATTATTTGATTTTAAATAGTTTATTATATAATTTTTATGATGTGGTCTAAACATATAGTAAAATAAAAATTAATAACTAAGTGTGTTGCACATTATCAAGTTAGAAATTAGTTGCATGTCATATCATTGCACATGAAATAAGAGATAATAGAGTACTATAGGAAATGACACATTGAAAACTACATAATTAGATAGAAGGAAAAAGAAAGCCGGCCCTATTATTTTATAATGGCTAAACAGTATCATCATTTCAATTTTGACTTTTGTTATTTTTTATAATTTTGTGATATATTATATTTATTTTTAATAAATTAAACATTTAATTATATAAAAAATATTCAAACTCAATATTTTTTTTCAAAAAAATATATATATATATATATATACTTCTTACCGCCTAAATTAGGCCTTGGGCGGTTACAGTACACTTTAACTTTATAGGGAATACTATCAATTATTGTCTGCTCAATGAGGGGGGCAATTTGCGCTTCTTCAAGTGAAGTCCACTTACTAGCCTTGTGTTTCTAATAATGACCGCATGGCACTCTCTCTTATCCCATTACTATCGCTCTCATTGTAGGGTACACCTTTACTTAGAGACAAGGGCATAACTAAGGGGTTAGGGGTAGTTTTGGTCCCCAAATTTTTTAAATATATATGTATATGTTCTTAAAATTTATATATATATATAATTTTTTTAATAATTTTAAAAAAAAAATTATATATAATTTATAATACTAAAATTTACTTCTTAATAAAACTTTTTTTTCCCGTCCCTGCTTAGGGACAGAAGCAATTACTGATGCTTCTTTCTCTTTTCACCCTCAACCCAAAACCCTATTTTAGACTTTCTAAGTCCCTACAATGGCTTTACAATTAAAATGAGTGGTATTCTATTCATTGTTATACATGTAATTTCCCTATGGAACAAAGTAGATATGACTTTTTACATTATTAGTTTATAGTTTGATCTTGGATTCTTTTATTTGGTATTAATGTTTGTCTTTGTTTCAAAAAAAAAAAAAAAAAAGAGATGGATTTAATTTAGCGTTTCTAAATTCTTATTCACTCTCTTTTAAAATTTTATGTTTGCTAATATATTTATAATTTATGAGTTACTTTTTACTATTGAAAAAGAATGAACGACTTGACTTAATAAAATTGATGTCCTTTTTTACTTGCAATTAATATGAGAATTTGGTATCATTAATAGCTATTTAATCAAGATAAATATTTAATAATAAGGGTTAAGATACCCGACAATGTGTTGGAATTGATACTTGTTTCTTGCTTGATATCAAGCCTTTGATAGTTAAAATAGTGATTAATTATAACTTATTTAGAACTCTATCATAATGCAAAGGAAAAAATAACCTCTTTTAAGTAGTTTGGAGAATACGTATATTTAAGAATATGATATAATAATAACAATATCAATAATATTTATTTCAGAGTTATTTATTTTGAGTTTGAATTTAAATTAAAATTTAAATATTTAAAAAGAAAAATAATAATATTAAAATAAATTATCTTTATACAATGATTAAAAAGATCAAAAAAATAAATAAAAAAATTAAAAGCATAATTATTTAAGAGAATCCCAAATAATTAAGTAATGTGACTAAACAATAAACAAGAAAAACTATCCTTCCTAAAAATAGGGGAATTGTATAAGAAAACCAATAATTTTATAGTTAGTTCAATAAGACAGTCAACATGACCAAAGAAATATCCCAAATATAGAATCCCCCACAAAAACCCAAGTTATAATCTCAAAGAAATTACTACTCACACGCCATCAAACAAACCAAAACTATCCCAAAACCCATCACATACCATTGGTGCTATGCACGCTCCACTTAAGCAAGTGAAGTGATAAATGATAATGTAATATATGATATATTATGATGATGATGATGATGATGATGATAAGAGACAAAATGTCGGGTGATGATTGTAGGTGTCCCCACAGAGGAGTGATAGCTGTCCCACGTGTTCCTTTATATAATCTCCAATAATTTAATTATATTTTTTTTTAAAAAAAAGAGACAATTTTCATATAATGGGCCAAAATGGACCCACCAATTAATAAAGTTGGCTGGCCGTACGAGGCTAAAAATATCCATGTGATATGCACGTGAACTTGGCCCCCATCTAGACAATGGTAATGGGTTTTATGGTTGGTTGGCTTCTAAAACTTCTTTCCCCATTAACATCTCATTGTCTTTATATTATTATTATCAAAGCCTTTGGCAAGAAAACACCTTCTTTAATTGTCAATTAGGTCATGTTTTTGTCCCTTTTCTTTTGTGTTTCATAATTTCTAAATTCCAATGTATTTTTCTACCCCCATGGTTTAGAAACAACTTCATGATTTTCATAAATTAGTGATTTTTAACATAATTCATAAGTTAATATTTTCATTTTGAAAATCAAAATAATTAATTTTTTTTTTAATTTAACATAAATTTCTACTTGTAAAACATAAAAATAAGTTTGAATAAAAAAAATTAACATTAAATAATTATTTAATTCATGAGATTTGAAAAAATTTAATAAATTATTATATATTTTAATTATTTTTTTTATCTTAATAAGAGTTTTTAATTAATATATATTTATACACGTTAAAATATAATTTAATGATAAATATATATTTTTTAAAATAATAAATTAAATATGAATTCTACCTTCCCTAATAATAAAAAAAAAAACTAACATTTAATGATAACTTACGTAATGGTTATTAAGAAATAAATGGAATCCAACTGGGTGGCGGATTTACCATGGGGCAGCGGCTCCCACTAACCCATGTAATGTATTAATCCATTTAATTTTAATTTTTTTATTTATTATATTTAATTTTAGTTAAAATATAAATCATTATTTTGATTTAATTAAATCTAAAAAAAATAAAGTTAACAATTAGATTTAATATATTTAGTTATTTTAAATATAAATTCTTTAACCATATATATTATATATTTATGCACACATTAAATATAATTTTTTTCAATAGTTAAATTTTTTAAATTTATCGTAAATTCAACTCATATTTTTTAAAATAATTTTGATAAGAAAGTCACATCATACAAATAATTTGATTTGAATAATTGACAAATTTCAATGATCATTTGAAATAAATTAATTATTCATTTAAAATTTTAAAAATAAAATTGTGGAAATTGTAAAATTTTATTAGATTAGGCAATGCAATAAGCCAATAATGAATGAACAAATGAAATAATAATAGGAACAACAAATTCTCTCGTTATCCGACAATCCCATCATGGGACCCGTTTCTCCACTAATTTTTGTCTTGAGGCCCCGTACGAGGGTATTGTTCATGTGAATCTCACGTGAAACACGGACCCTCATAATTGTATCTATCACACAATTACCATTTTGTCCTTTATTGCATATATATGTATATATAAAATAATAAATCCAACAATGATCAATCATTTGTGTTGTGGTATTACATTACATTTGTATGGCTAGAGTTTCAAGTCCCTCCTTTGTAGGTCCCATTTTTTTATTTATTTTTAATTGGTTCAACTCCTTTTGATTAGACTTCTCATTGTGTTGGTCATGTCCTTTGATCATCATCATCATCATACAGAATCTTAAGCCTTTTTAGATCTTCTTTGCATCTTGCTACCCACCTACCATATTTTCCATCAATTGACATTAATGCTATTTTTTCTTTATTATTACAAATATTTTATTATTTATTGATCTTTTAAATTAATTTTATGAATAAAATTGGATAAACATTTGAAATATTTCTAACATCAATGAGTTTTAACTCATTCATATTGTGATAATCTTTAAAACTTCAAAATTTAATGAATTTTTTAATAAATATTTTTTAAGAGGGGTTATAAATTAATATAAAATAAATTAATTGAGAAAAATAAAATTTTAATAGAATTATATTTTATTATCATTTTTAGTGATATGTAAAAATTTTTACTTTTTAATCATTTAATTTATTTATTTAATATTATCTATTTTTTTTTTAACTAGTGTTATGAGGACATTTGTTAGAAAAATTAATAAATTAACATAAAAATGATTTGAATGAGAAAAAAATAAAAATTTAATATAATTATATTTCATTATAATTATTATTATTTCAAGTGATATATTAAAATTTTTACTTTTATTTATTTAATTTATTTTTAAATTTACTTATTTAATGTCTGAATTTTTATTTTTTAGGATACTCATTAGAAAAACTGTTATTTTATTTATATGAAATAATTATTTTATAATTATATTTTATCGAAAATAATTATTTTTAACAAGTCAACTCGTTTAAAAAAAATGATATTTTCATGAATATAATTAAAAAAAAAATAACTTGATGTTAGTTAAGATGATAAGAAAAGAAGAGTCACATGAGCAAAGATAAAACCTGTAAAAGTAGACTAATTCAATCAAAAAATGTGAAAAGCTACTAGCTAGCACTTAGATCCATAATATAAATTTAAAGTGAAAAATGGATTGTATTAATTCTTTGGAGATCTCAAATCAAACAATCTTCTTTTTCTAAAGAAATTATTAAAATAAAATACTATACTTACTGGCACAGAAGAATTAATTAATCTCCTTAATATTATTGCTGAAGAAATTATTGTTGCTGAATCAAATACAGTTTAGCAGTCAAGAGAATGAAAATTGGAGAATATAGAAAAGGATTCCCATGCATGTTCAAACCAACTTCTAATTCATTATTTATTTCACTTAATTAGCAATTAGTACAAGTTTATAGTCATCACCTCATATCAACTTTTTCTCTATTGAAAAGTTGAATGATTTTAATTAATAATTTAATTAGTTTGAAATTATTTTTATTAGTTGAAATCAATCTCAGATATATCACTTTTCTTTCCCATGTTAGCAAGAGAGGACTCACTCCCTTTCCTATTGAGTGATGCAATGTGTTTCCTTCTTTGTATTTTTTTTAATCTTTTTTAGTTAAGTACTTGGAAATATATAAATTAACTTGTATCATACCAAAAAGATTAGGCAACTTGGCCAACTTCTTTTGTATCCTAATTAATAATAATAAAATATATAATAATGATAATAATAAAAAGGTGCATAATAAAGATGTCTTTCTCAATCTCATTTATGTAGTGCATGTTTTAGTATTTGACTATATGCCCTAAAAAGATGTACAAATAAATTGTAATATAATATATGATTAGTCACATGACAACTTGCCCATGAAACAAACATTGTTTATTATCGGTAAAAAAAAAACATTTTTAGATGTATTAATTACAGTTCTGATTAATTTGAGCATTGATTAAGTATTAATTTCTCAATTTAAAATATTTTATGGGACATATCCATTATTTAAATAATTTTAAATAATATGAAACTCTTTATATAATATTAAACTCTATTTAGTTTAAATATTCGTAGTAGCCTTTAGTTGATGGTTGTTGCCTAATAGGTAATGTTATAGGTATTTAATAAATTTATTATTAATTGTTAACTATTAATATGTTTAATGATTTATAATATTATTTTTAAAAGAATAATTTAATATTTTTATTTAAATAAGTATGAATTTAAAAAAAAAATTATAATTTAAATTTTTTTTAAATAATTGCTATTTAATAACCTAACGACTAACAACTATCAGTAACCATACGAGTATAATATAATTATTAGAAAATTAAATGCTAACCGTTATATTAAAAATTTTTATCAAACACTTATTTAGAATAATCACGAAAATATAATTAAAAAAAATCTTAACAATTAAAGATTAGGAAATTTGAAAATAGGATTTTTTTTTTCTTCCTTTTTTGCAATCAGGTCAGTTTTCAAATCTCATTATTTTTTGTTTTATACTGAAAAAGAAAAAGAAAAAAATAGAAAGAAAGAAAATATCATGCTTCGATTAATTAGATGTTAAAATGCTATTGATATGAAATGAGGAGAATATCTTTGTCATATTGCAAAGAAATCCACTCAAAACAAAACGAAAACAACAAAATCAATAACACTACTCTCTCATTTGGGATGTGACTTTGTTTAATATATGATCCATATTTCATAGCCAAAATCAATTCTTTTATTTTTTCCCTCCTGATTTTACATATATTTCTTTTTCATGCTTGTTCTTTTGAAGAACAAAGAGCCAAATTATTCTATGTCAAGTATCTACTCCATTTGTCCCTATTTGTATATCTAGTTCAATAAACTTGAAATTAATTTCCATTACAAAAATTCAAATTCAATTAATTTATTTTCTATGGATAAAAATTCATAAAAAAATTAGAAATTATTTGAATTTAAAAATTTAATTTTTATATTTCAATAACTACTTAATTACTAAACTATTTCATATAAATTTAGAAATTTTTTTATTTATATATTAATTTAATAAGATAAAAATATTTAAAGGAAAGCTATTCATTAAAAAAAATATGAAAAAATTATTTTAATTAAAATATCTTATTATTTATTGATTAATTATATAAAATAAACTTTTATACTTAATATATGTAAGTTTTTTTTTATAAACTTAAGAATGATTTTGAAATTGATATAACTAAATAATACTTGATTGTTAATTACAACTTCTAATGTAAACAAGCTTTAAAACTAGTTAAATCCAAATAAATCGACAAAATTAAAGCATACGAGTAAAGAAATTAAGTAGTTAATAACTAACCAAAAAAAAAAAAAAGGATTGGACAACCTCGGCCTCTCAGAAGCAACTTGCGCCTCCGCTATTAGTTTATAACCACTCATGTGGGTCCGACGTGGCGCACCATCTCCTACACAGCACAAAGACAGCAAAGCACACGTGTATCCTCGAAACCCCGCACGTGCACTTTCGGTCAAAGTTGCGTTGTCTTTGCTGGATCTAGTCAACGGTCAAACCCCTATCATTTCACAAAACCAATCTCTTAATTTTTTTTTCCCATATTATACCAATTGTACCCCCACGCTCACACCTTCCTCCTCTCCTTCTTAACCGGCACAGTCGGTGACCTCCATGTACGGACTCCTCCTCATTGCCCAATAATCAACCAACAATTTCAGCCGTTGATCAAGGGATTTTCAACATTCGGATCCCTTTTTAAAATTTTTTTTTCTCCAAAAGGTTTCATTCATTAATAGCAGTCAAAGTTACAAAATATGTTGAATCCAAGACATTTGAGTATTTTCTTCGTTAAATTATTAGTTATTCAATTATATTTTCATTTAATATAAAAAAAATAAAAAAAAAAAGCAATTAACAAAATATTTTCATAATACTATAATGGTTCAATAATTTCTCGTGCTGCATTAATAATATTTTAAGTTTCTCTTTTAAAAATAATATGCTTATATCTTTTTCGTGTAGTTAATTGAATAGTTACTCTTAACATCATAGCCTCTAAAACAACAAGATTTATTATAAAAGGAAATCTTCTAAGAGTTTAAGTTAAAATTTTGGAGTTTTGAATTATAATTTTAATTAAATATATAATTATTTACTATTTAGATTATATATTTTAATTTTAAGAAACAAAATCAAGATTAGACAAATTAGTTTTTTTATATTTTTTTAATTTATACATAATTTATAGATAAATCTGATAAATATGTGAAATTAAATGTTTAAATGATTCATTCAAAATCAAATTAATAAAAAAAACAACATTATTTCAATTTTTAGTTATATGAGTTATTTAACATAATACACATATTATACGTATTTCGTTTAAAATAGTGATATTAAAATATTTATATATCATCGTTATTCTTTATTTGTAAAGATAGATTCATATTTGGGTAAAGGGAGGCACGTACCACCCTTGAATTTTGATTTATTTTTATAAATTTTTGATAAATTATATTTTAGTTTATAAAAATTCACATAATTAATATTTTAGTCTTTATTTTTAAAAAAAATTTCTAGTTAGTCGATATATTTTTATTCATTCAATATAATTGATCATTTCGTATATTTTATCATTAAAATTTTATAAAAATACTTAAATATTATTTATACTTAAATTTTTCATTTCAATTATAATTAAATTTAAATCTTTTTTATTATAATAATTTGCATGAAATAAATCTTACAATTTAAATTTATGATTTTATTAAACTATAAAATTTTAAATTTTAAATTTCATTAGAATAACAATAAAATTATAATCACTAAAAAAATTATTTGTCTCCACAAAATTAAAATTTTAATACAAATTCTTAAATTAATAATATTAAAAATTTTATCATAAAATTCATAAATAGATCTATAGAAATTTTCAGATCAACACTGAATAAAAATATAAAATAATAACTTTTAAAAAAAATTATTTCTCAGATAATATAATTAATATTTATTTTTTTTATTATTTTATGAATTAGTTCTTAATTGAATTTACACTTACTATATAAATAATATAAGTCTTATTGATATAAAATTGTATCATTCTTTTTTTTAAATTTGTGGATCCGTCATGTCTGTTCATGTTTGTGCCTGATTAGCCTATATTACAATTTACACGTGCATGTGTAACCACAGTCGAGAAGGAAGGGATTGTTTTACGGGTCCCACACCATGTGACCGGCTGAGCAGGTCACCATGTGATTAACCGTTAAAACAAATCCTTGCTTAGATGATGGGCTGGTTTGGTTGGAGGGCATTTTTTTTTTCCAGTTAATCGATGATTGTTAAGCCCTAATAGTTGGATTGCACGTGCGTTGATTTTGTTTATTTATTAATTAATTAACCATTTAAATTTACAATGCATCGTAATTTATTGACATTCATACCCATGTTCAATTATTCCCATATAAAGTTTTCACGTGCGGATGAGAAGGGCAATGTTGGAATCCAGAAATTGGGGCAGTATAAATTTGAAGGATTTTGTTTGATGAAGAGGTTGGTGAGACTAATATTTTATTAATATACAAATTGGGAATTGAACATAACATAATGGCACATTATAATTTAATCATTTAGAATGATATAATCTTATGGGTGAATCATTATTATAAAATATTTTAGAACACTATAATTAAGTAATTAATTGATTATATTAACCTGATAATAATAATAATTAATGCCATTGCTTCAAATAATGAAAGTTGTAGCCATCTTAGTAATGATACCATGATTGCTTTTTTTAGTACACAGAGAACCCACTTGAAGACACATATATTTATAATTACTTTGTAAATCTAGGGAAAGCCCCACATCATATAATGACTTAAAATTTAATAATGAGATTACTAATGATGATTTAGGCTATATAACAAAACATTTGCTTGGTTGTAAACATGAATATTTATTAAACATATATAATATTTATTAAAATTTTCAAATTTTAGGAGTCATGAACCTTTCACATCCTCACAAAGATCAACTTCTGTTTGTGAGTATAATAATATATATGCTCCCTATAGTCAGGGTGAGCAAATGGTTCGGTTCTTAACCAAACTGAACTTTCTAAAAATCAAACCATAATTTTAAGAAATTGAATCCAATAGAACTGAAAATTTTTCAGATTAAAATGAACCGAACCGATATATTGATTTGATTATTTAGTTTTTTCGATTTTCTAAATAAAATAAATATAAAATTATTAAAAATTTATATTTTTAAATAAATAAATATACATAAATATAATATATATTTATATATTTCAGTTGATTTAGTTATTATGATTTTCTTTTAAAGAAAATCAAACCAAATCAAATTAATTAAAATTCAAAAAATTTAATTAAATCAAACCAAAATTTAAATCAAACCAAATAAAACTAACCAAATTAAATTCGATTCAGTTCAATTTTCAATTTTATCTATTTTTTACCTCACCCCTACCCTATAGCATTGGAATAATAAAATAAAAACTTGATTATTTGGGCAAGAACGTGGTCTACTTGTATTATAAAATTAAGAGACAATCTTAAGCTGGCATGAAGCCTTTTTGTTCAATTTATATTATACTTTACTTGAAACTTGAAAGACTTATCATAGTTCATAGATACTTTTAGGATTGGTATATATACAAAACCTTATGTCCTTTTTATTACTTTTGTAATGCATCATCACATACTATATATATATATATATATATATATATATATATATATATATAATTGCTTATTTTCAGTCAGTAAATGATTCTCTTCCTCTTTTTATTCTTCTTCGTTTTTTATAATTTTCTTTTTAATTTTTAAACAGATATATTCATGAGTAAAACCGTGAGTCTCGATTAATAAAAAAAATTATGAGTAGTACGGATCAAATTTTTGAAAATTTTAATATTTTACAAACTCATATTTAAGGGTTTAAATTCAAATATTTTCCCTATTATTTAAAAACATATGAAGAAAATAAAAAAGCTTTGAAATATAATTTATTCTCCTTTTAAGAACTTGCTAGATTCTAGGTTCAATTTTATTTTATGCAATTTATCCTATTCCAATCATTCATTTCTAATGGATAATTGAGGTGTATATGACATTAGTCTAAAAAAATATAAAATACTTGAAAATACATTTAAAAATAAAAAAATAATTCAGTTGTTAAGAGAGTTTCCTTCTCTTTTTATTAATTATTATTTTATTATCATAGCCAAATAATAAATAATATTTTTTCATTTATAAATCCTTCGATTTCACAATCAGATCAAAAAAGTGAATCTAACATAAAATATGAAATTAATCATAATCTACTTGATACTAAAATAAATCAATATCAAAATTTTATTAAAACAATTAATATTAATCAATTTTATTGTCATTTTTATCATTATCTTAAGAAATCCAAATCTTTTCTTAGTTTTATCCAATGATATATGACTATAACAAATATAAAATTCGGGCAGTAAAAATGTAGTGTATAATTTAGATTTGTTTATGAGTAAGACCTAAATTTAATATAAAATAATAAAAAAATTCAAAGATTAAATTCACTTCACTTGTAATTTATTTTTCACAAATTGAGACTCGATCAACCAACGTGTCTAGTGTGCACATGCATGCATGAAATAGAATAAAATTCTTGTGCATCTTTTTCATTCAAACGTCTCTTCTTTTATCTGTTTTTTCTTTTCCTTTTTTTTTTTCTTGAGTGAGAATAAAGTACCAATTTCTTATGATTCCACTATGATATAATTAAAGATAAAATTAAAAAATTAATTTTGAATATAATTTTTTTTATATAAAATATTGAGCTTAAATGAGCTGAGAAAATTTTTATATGCAAAAAATTGAATTTAAGTGAATCAAATGAAAAATTTTTTATAAGTTCAAGAATTAAATTTTGATTAAATGATTCATATTCACCTCATCTATTACGTAGTTCCGTCCTGAACATAACGTTAGTATCAAAAGAGTGTATTTGGATTTTGTCATATATCATGTTCATTATTATTTCTTTTGTACATCATGAAAATGAATCCAATTCTTTATACATGGTCCAAGACTTATTTTAGTCTTCATTTTTTTAAAGATAAGAATAAATGTTGTAGCCAAATCCAACACTTTCACACCCATAATATATATATTTCGTTAAATAAATCAATATATAAATCATGTTAATTAAGTTTTAATACATGTTCTTATTTGATGAATAGACTAATTATCACTCTCACTCAGTTAAAATTTAAAAAGAAATAATATTCTTTCAATTGAATCATAAATTATATTAAAAAACAAAATAAAAATTCAAAAACTATAGTTCAACTAGATGCATTTGGGCTCTTAGAAAAAGGACTTAAAATTTGACAGAAGCCCAAATAATAATAACCGAAAAAGAAAGAAAGAAAAGCAATACAACGGTACTGGATATTAATAGATACTTCAACGTGCATGATTTACCAGACGAAGGAAAATGACCAAATTCGACATTGCACGTGCGATCATGTTCTTGCTTTTTATGGGCCTAAGTAATAATAAGTGAGAATCTTTGGGTTCTGAAATAATAAAATGTTTATTTATTTAAGTTATAATAAAAAGGAAAAAGGTAATAAAATTAAAAGATAAAAAGAAGAAATTTTCATTTTTGAAGAAGCATTAGCAATTGCCTAATTTTTATATATTACAAAAGAATCTTAAAAATAATGGAAAACTTATATTAGATATCTTCCATATCATTAAAAATATTTAAACTTTGTGTATTTAAATTGTTCTATATTTATGAAAAGTTGTTTTATATCCATCTCTCTTAAATAGAGAATTTAACTACTTGACCTTATATTAATAAGAATGCTCATAATCTCGACTAGAATTCGGACTAGTCAAAGTTAGTAATCAACTGTATATCAGACAATTTTAATGAAAAATAAGAATGTTTATAATCTTAAATTTCTAAAAATTTACCAAACCTCGGACTTGTCATAATGGGAAAGTGGTACAACTTTCCCATAAAAAGGAAAAAAGACTACCTAGGATTGATAATTAATGTGCAATAATTCAGTTAACTAAAATCTTTTGATTTGATTCTAAAGTAATTAAAAATTAAATAGCATACATGATAGATTCTTACTTGTTCTTGTAAAATCAACCTTGATTTGTTTTTCTTAAAATGAAAATTCCAACCCTTTAAGGACAAGAATAGAACTATTCAATTCAATGTTGACATTAATTAATAAAAATATATTTGTAGATAACTAACAATACAAAGGGGGATTACTTATAAATTATAAGCAGTCTAACATTACACACCAACTATAAGTCCAGTCAAAAGCTGAGACTTTTCCTCGACAAAAAAAAAAAAAAAAAAAAAAAAAAAAACAAAAAAAAAAAAAAAAAAAAAAAAAATACAAAACAACACAAAAAAAAAAAAAAAAAAAAATATCAAAAACAAAAAAAAAAAAAAAAAAAAAAAAAAAAAAAAAAAAAAAAAAAAAAAAAAAAAAAAAAAAAAAATCCCATTGTGTTGACGGGTCAGAAGAGACTCAAATAATGTCAATTGTAAAAAATGAAATAAAAAAAAGTGTAAAATGATCGTTTCCATATAATCTGCAGCCACAAAATCATGATAAGATCAGTTTTACATAATCACAAAATTCAGGTAAAAACTCACATTCATTCTCTTAATCATCATGGCTTAGTGCAGAATGGAACTCTACAACCTGCTTAACATGAAAATGAATCCAATATAATCATAAATTTCATCCTCATTGACGTACAACGAGATAAAAGCAATCGATTGGTTTAGAACTTACAAAATGTTAAAGAGACAGGAAAAATAACCCGTGACCTAACTCAATTTTAAATCGGTAAATAGAAGATAAGAGATTCAATCAAAATTAAACTAATCCAATAAAAATTAAATAAAAAATAATTAAATTAATATTATAATTAAAAATTAATGCATGCATTTGATAATTGAATGTGACTAAATTATTGAAATTGAAATATATTTTTCATAATTTTAGTCAGTAATAATTTAATATTATAAAATTATTAGTTGAAATCCAATTAAAAGGTAATTAATTGATAAAAAATAAAAAATTAAATTATTATTATATGATATTTAAAAATAAATATTGAATATTAGACAAAATATTTAACTTAAAAAAAAAAATTAACATTTAAACTTAATCTGAGTAATAGATTTACATTTAATGTCTCAGGTCATTGAACCAGGATAAATGCATCTTTTTTGAACCAGCCAGCTGACCGGTTCCGTTAAAAAAGGTATCAGAATCAATAGCATTATATAGGCTTACATTTAAATGCTAAAAAGATTCGTATAAATACAATTCAAGAAATTACAGTAAAGCAACGAGCATAGAATCATTCTGATAATTGTCACAATCAAATTGATCAGTAACTTGATCCCTTGTGACTATGAAAGGTTGACACACAAAAGAGAGAATGCAGGTTCTCGTACTTCCGACTAGAGCTTGTGATAAAACTGACAGGTTTTATCCAATCTAGGACCACGAAACATATTTCTAAAAGCAAAGCAAATTTTAGCATGCACAGAAACTAGACCAAGGTTCCTGGAATAAAAATTAATTCCATGAGTAGAGGAATGGAAACAAATAATGAAAATGAACATGATTTAGACATATGAAATAAAGATTTAAGGAGACTCTAATTAGGAAGGTTGAACATATTGTGATAAATGAGAGGAAAAAATGAAACGTAGACATAAACTAATTTGAAGAAAAAGAATTCATTATAATTTAGAAGCATTACAAATATCAAAATATATCACCCTAAAAAATTTGGCAAAAAAACAAATAATCTATATAACTGATCCCAATTAATTTTAAAATTAAAATTGAGTTGAGTTGAGTAAAATTTGCCTGCACTTAACTTGTTTATGATGTTCTAAGTGCAAAATAATAGAAAATTACACATATTCTGGTACTCTATAAAAAATCACACTGAAAACCCACGAGATGTTCCCCCAAGCCAATACGCAGGAATAATCAATTTCCCTGAAGAAAGAAAAAACAAATAGAACTGCACCTTCAAAAAGCTTAAGTTACCCAGTACAGCCAATGCTTCAAGAGCAGAAATTGCATTTGATGGCACCCTTTGCTCTATTTCATTGAGCATATCCATATGATCCAAGTACAGATATCCGGTAAGCATGCTAAAGTAATTAATGAAAAGTACTTTAATGATTTAAAATGCAAGACACCAGCCCAGAAAGCATTTTCAATAATTTACACACTAAAAAGAAATGCATAACATCTCACATACTTTCCTACAATTTCAACTTTAAGACACAAGAAATGAGTTCCAAAACATATCAAAAATTCTCACAACTTTCATCAAGTCTCCAATTTCCAATTAGAAGAAAAGCCACTTGGGCATCTACTAGATAGTTCTTCAATCTTTTATTTCAGCCCTCTCACATATCAAGACAATAAATTACTTAATTCAAAATTCCAAATGGATCCTGGCTTGCACAAGTATGGATCCGTGTTGGCTTTATTGTGCAGTAATATACTGAAAAGCGAACTAATTATACCACATTAATATAACCCCCATAAAGCAAGGGTTGAAGCTACTATTGACTTCTAATAGTAGCCTAGTATTCATTCATACTACAAGACTGAACTTCACAGAGAAAAAAGAAGTTGATTTTCAGTAACTTATATCAGATTCCATTCCTAGCTAACAATTCCTGGACACCTTGAGTCCTAGATGTAAGTATAAATGACTTTAATAATAGATGCTACAAAATTCCAATTCATGAAAAAACATGCAAAAACATGAGAAACTATAGCTGTGGCCTCCAGAGGCACCAGTTAAAAAACCTCACCACATTCTAAAGCTTTAACAAATCATTAAAGGTGCTTACAATTTTGTATGCATAGTAAGACTATATTTATTATGTGAACAGGTATATCCATGTCTTTGGCAAGTAAAACAATTAGAAAAGAAAAACCTATCAAATGACAACAGAATTCCAAGTTTAGTATGGTTCACAAGAATTAGCTCAATTAGTGTTAAATGGCACTGTTCTAATCAAAAGAACCTAGCCACAACCCTAGACAAAAATCCAGAAAAGATTATCAAAAATAAAAAGCCAAGCATCATGTTGTTCCTAACATTGTCTCTATCCTTGTGTAACCCAAAAATGGGTCATGGTTGATCAGACTACTAGCAGTAACAAAGAAATCACTTGTGGCAATTCAATTTTGACAACAGCTATGAATTAACATTATAAAGATTTATAGTGGAAAATAATATATCAACACATTAGCATTTGACCTCATCAGGAATTTGATTTGAATAATTTCAATTGAATTGAGAACATGTCTTCCAGAACAAGGAAGCAACCAGTGCCTCCAGTCATAAATCATGTATTGAATTAGGTTTTGCAAACAAACAAGCGTGCCATTCTGCCCCCCAGTGACGTAAGGAAGTCTGTCAAAAATAGCAAGTAATCAACATATCAGATACTAAACAAACAAATAAAAACCAAAGCTCCCATAAGCCCCACAACATTTGAGACTATGCTAAAACAAAATGGTCTATTCATCTGTCTTTCTGTCGATGTTTTACATCTTAAGACTACCCCCGAGTCTTTAAAAAAAAAAAAAAAGACTACCCTTGAGAAGTAAAACAGAATAAAACATGCCCTTGCATCATATCCCAAAGAACAATACAATACGGTAACATGTGGATTCGATATCATTTTCATTTCCTTCTATTTGAATTACCTCCTCTTCATTTGTACATAAATACGTCAAAATGAGACCTCAATATACTTCTGTGGGAGTAACTCTTTCAATCTATGCAAGCGTTACACGAAAACCAAAAGTATCTGATGATCCATATATAATATTTACCTCTGCATAAAAATTATCAAATTCTCAATTAACCCATGAAAAAGAATTTAAAGCAATGAAACAGTGAGATTTTCTAACAAAATCTTTACCCATGACATAGATATATGTTTTATATATACTTATAGGCACAGACAGCTATATATGTAGCTAAAGAAAGATGGTAAAGGACCTTCACCGGAGGATCAGCAACTCTACAAGAATCAGCTGTAGTACCCACCAACCACGATCCAGGAAAAACATTCTACAATAACGAAAGAACATTAAGGCATCAGCAATATTAACAGCAACAAAAGAAGAAGAGGAATTATGGAAAAATATGAGATAATAAGATCACTTACATCAACAGCTTTTTGAACGTTCTTGGGTCGTTTCCTGGGCCTTCTAGCAGGTCTTGACCCAGTCAAAGCGAAAATATCCTCTTCAATCTCTTCTCTTGACAGAGCAATCCAGAACTTCCTCTTCTCTTTCTTCTCCACCCCGCCGCTGCTTCCTCCTGTAGACTCTACCAATCCCCTCAATCTCATAGATTTAGGATGAAGCTGCGGCATATTCTCCCTTTCTCCCTGCTCATTCACACGCACAGCCAGTGTTTCCTTCAATTCCCCTCCATTCTTAGCAGCCAAAATCCCTTTTCTCGGCCGCAATTTCCACGGCCTCGAATTCCCTTCTTCCTCTTCTTGTTTTTGCTTCTCCTCTTCCTCTTCTTCTCCTCCAGCGTCAGCTTTGTCTATATTTTCCAAAATCGCCACTTGTTTCTGCAGCATCTTTTCAGTAACTACCGTTTCCAAAAACGCTGTTTGTTTCTGCGGATTTTCAGATGACGGGTTTTTGGATTTTGGCAAGATATTAGAACACGAGGTAAAAGAAAAGCGCTGGATACGAGCAGAGCGGGATCCGACCCGAGTAGTAGGAGGAGAATGATGTCGGATTGTGGTTTTTTCCGCGTCGGATTCACTCTCAGTGTCAGGTGCAAGTGTTGACATAGTACGATGGCGGTGGTTACTGGTGGCGGCGGCGGGGGTAGTCTGGCCCCATTTAAGGGAGAGCGGAAAGTTATGGAGCGGCTGGGGCTTGACAGGAGCTGTTGCCATTAAAAGGAGCACCTATACATATACATCGAGATTGTATGTATTGGTGTTGAAGCAGAGCTTAGAAATTGTCAACCAGAAAAAATCCCTAGATTTTGAGAGAGAGACAGAGAAAGAGAGCCTGAGAGGAAAAAAAGGAGAGAAGCAGACGATGGTTTTGCGAAGCAGAAAGAGAAAGAAAGTCGTTTGCGTGTTTATTTATGCTTGGGGAATTGTAAGTGTACTCTAAAAAAGCTGCACCTTCATTTTTCATTTTTTTTTTACTTCGTTACTTGATAAAATATATTCTAATTCAAAAAGTTATTATTTATATTTAAATTAAAAAAATTTAATTCAAAATTATTATTTATATTTAAACTAAAAAAAAATTAAAAATTTGAATTAAATTTCCCAATCATCCAAATATTTAAATTTTAACTTCAAAAATTAACCCAATTAATAAAAAAAATTACTTATATCTTGAGATTCAATTATCAGCTCTAACAACTAAAAAATTAAAATTTAGTATATATAACTTATAATTTATGGCTAATAATAACAAAAAAATATATATGTTTTTAAAAAATTGTTACTATATTAATCATGTCTAGATAATAAAAAAATGTTTTCAAAAAATTATTACTGTATCAAAACCTTTGAAAATATAATATTTTAATCTAATTTTTTAAAATCATTGGCAATTGTACTAATTTAATTAAAATTGAAAAAAAAAATCAATTGTATCTATAATTTTGCCCAACTGCTCGCACCAAAGTTGACTCTATCTATCATATTTCTCAAACAATTTCTTATTAACTGCAACAAATTATGGTGTAATTTTGATAAAAAAGAATATTAGTATAATTATTTATCAAAGTTAAACTAAAATAGTTAATTTTAAAAAAACAATTGAGTATAATTATATTTTCTTGAAAATAATTTGAATTTTTTTTATCATTAACACTATAACTCTTATCACAAAATTACAAATTTTCCCACATGAAAGTTTCGTCCATCGAAATATTACATTTTCTATAAGGATTGGACTCTAGATTAATAATTTTAAAATAATATTTATATAAAATAAAATGTATATAGTTAAATAAATTCTAAAGAGATTCTAGTAGTTATTAATGAAAATTATAAATAGAGATGAAATAAATGAGAATTCTCATTTTCGGCGAAAATTTATTACAAATGATGTGAAAATTTTAAACAAAGCAGAAATAGAGAATGTATTTTTCATATGTGATGATCCCATTTCCATCTTCATAGAATTTAATATTATAATTATTTAATTATTTATAATATACAAATATTTAGTTACCTTTAATGTATATAAAATTTTTAATGTTTTATTAAATATTGTTAAATTTTTTAATGCATTAGATATTTTTACATTTTAATTTTGTTTGATTTATATTTTATATGTTTAAATTTATTAATATATTTTAAATATTTTTTTTTATTTTTAACTATTATTTAAAAAATTTATAAATATAAATAAATTTAGTCATATTAAAATAAAAAATAAAAATTTTCTATATAAATTTTCTATTAAGGCAAAGATAAGAATGAAATATAATTTTCTCTCTCCGTATCCATTATCATCACTAATTATAAATATATCGAAAAATTTTAAAATTATTTTCAGTTGCATTTCTATTACTCTTTTATATTAATTATAACTTATAGACTTTGAGATTTTTTTTTTATCTATTTGACTTTCTATTAAATAAGTACAACCATTTGAACTAGTTGCTGAAGAATAAATTTTTTAGATAAATCTCAAATCAATTTATTATTATCATTGTTGACTTCATAACTTTATTATAATTAACATATATTTTTCAATAATATTTTATAATCCAAATAAATATATAGAGAGAGGGTTATTATTTTATACACATTAATAAATTATTTTCTATTTTCTAACACGTTAATGATCGCATATCTGCCGTTGGATTCAGTCATAATGCGGGGACCACGAATTTGGTCGGTGGGTGTACGTGCATGTGTATATATATACAGCAGTAACAGTACACGTGCTGGTTGTCTGTGTATTGCCCTGTTGGCTTATTTGGCAAAGAAGTGAAAAGCGTGCCGCGCATACAAGAGAGGGTCCCAAAGTGGGACCCATTTATCGACGGCTCTGATTTTTTTAACAGAATTTCCATATCAGTGCTATATCCGTTTGAGCATAATTCAAATTAGAGTCTATATAATTTTATATTATTATTTTTTTTCTCAAATCGGATCAAATAGGCATAGCTCAATTCTGATGAAAAATAGATTATTCATGCTATAATTAAAAAATTCGAATAAAAAAAATGTTGATTTATGGTTTAGACTAAAACACTCTCTCCTTTTTTTTTTTTCTTTTTTAGGGAACACAGGACACTCCCAAGTATTAAAGGATCAAATAACATTAGAATTTTATAGGAAATTCTAATGTTAAGAAAAAACTTATCAATAGCGATGCAAGAGAATTAATAAAATCCATGAATATCTTCATTTTGTATATAGTACATCCTCCAAGTGAAGATAAAGTGTTATTTTCAAAAAATCTTAAATCATGTTTGAATTATAAATTTTAAAATTTATAGAATTCATAAAATTAAAAATTTAAATTTTTTATTATATCAATTTATATAATTTCACTTATTTAGAATAAAATTAAAATTTATAAATTTTAATGATATTTTTATAATAAAAATATCATTTGCAAAATCTTTCATTTTAATTATGAGAAATTTCTCAAAATCTTATTTTTTATGTGAAATTTTAAAATTTTCAAAATGAGACATTGTAATGAATAATGAATTTTGAATAATTTATAAATTTTAATTATTTTTTTTATTAATTAAATAATAAATTTTAATAAAATTTACTAATTTTTTAAAATTTCCCATCTAAATTTTATGAATTGAATGATGATATTAATCATAGTGCAATACTGTTAATGCGAAAATCAAGATTCAAGTGGCAATAAAGTGATATTTCACATAATGTATTATACTAATTTAAATGAAATAATTTATAATTTATGAATAAATCAATATCAAAATTTATTAGAATGATAATATTTATAATGAAGTATAATTTTTTTAAATTCATTTAAAATGAATAGTTTATAATATTAAAAATTATATTTAAATATAAAATTGATATAAAAAATATGTCGTGGTGGTTAATGTACTGAAAATTATATAAAAATTTAAAAATTTAAAAATTATATTTAAAAATTTAACATATTATTTTATTTATAATGATTAAACGAGTTATTAAACGAAATAAAAATTTAAATAGTATTAAATAAATAAATTTAAAAATAAATTAAATAATTTAAAACACATCTCCGAAACTCCTAATTTTGAATTCTTCCGTGTCTCGCTGTCGCTGCTCCTATGGCTCCACCGTTCACCGTTCTTTTTTAACTTTGAAGCCATGTACTATACTCTCCCTCCTCGTTTTTCACTTGCGCATCATCGTTTTGCTTCTCAATAAAGTTTCAAAAGTCCATTTTTTCGAGGTTTTACCTGAAAATGGAGCTTCGAAACCATCCTAACGGTCGGATTTCACCGTCTTTTCCCGCCGATCGCAGCAGCACTGCTAGATCCGCGACTTCACTTCTGCAACCTGACTACAGTAGCCGAGCTGTTCAAGTACGTTGTCATTAACACTTTTGGCATTTCATTGATCATTAATTTAACAAAATGAACCAAAGCATAAAACCCTCAAAACCCTAACTGTTACTATTTTTTTTAGGGTTTTAGGCTCAGTATTGTATTATCTAGTTATTGGAGTTAAAGCTTCATAGCGAATTCTAGTTTCCAATCTGTATGAAGACTGTTTCCTCCTCCTAATTCTTGCCTATATGGGAATGTGGTTATAAGTATTTGCAATTTCATTGTTTCACACTCGAGCAGTTGAACTATTAAGACATCTCTTGTTGAATGCTGACTTGAATAGTAACTTGTTTTTTGAGAGATTATGCTGTGTTTCTAATTCCTATTTCAGGAAGCTTTGGAACACTTGGCTTCTGTTGATTTAATTGAGTTGTGCAGTGAAGCAAAAGCTGAGCGTTGTCGGGCAACTAGAGATTTGAGAAGTTGTGGACGTTATGTTCAGAATGTATTGGTCTCATGTGGGCATGCGTCCTTATGTTCGGAATGTAGTCAGCGGTGTGATGTTTGCCCAATTTGTAGAATTCCTATTCCTAAAAACAGCATTAGGCTTCGACTTCGCCTTTACTATGAGTGCGTTGAGGCTGGCCTTATTTCCAAAAAGCGTGATGAGAGATTTCAAGCGAAAGAAAATGGGGACAATCAATTGACTGCCGATGTCCAGCGCCTTTATTCTTTATTTGATGTTGCCATGGAAAATAACTTGGTTTCTTTGATTTGCCACTGTATCCCTTTATTGCATCTATATTTTTCCAATTTGAAAATAAATGCATTGAGTTTGTCTTAATGATATTTTAAATGAAATCTCAATCATATTACTGCTCTAGGTCATTTTTGAAAGCCAGTTCCCTGGAATATAGCTACATCACCTTTTTGCATTTGTTCTATACTGAAATATCTGAACAAATTAAGAAAACAACAGCAAGAAGGATATTTGAGAAGTAGGCAGTCTAGTACTTCCAGTATGTGATTATGCCTATGAACTGGTACTTTATAGAAATGTACTTTCATTTCCCAGAGAAACATAAGAAAAAGGATAAAGAAAAACTTCAAAGAATTTAGTGTTTTCATTTGTCAAAGTTAACAATATCCTTAACAGAAATTTAACAGATGTTACAGATGTTTGTATGGATGAAAGTGCGGTATCTAGTGATCCTATCATTGCTTTCTTGTTGGACGAAGTTGTTGTGAAGGATTGGTGCAAGTGGACCTTCAGAAACATTATATTAGAGCTTCAAGGGATATGTATCCTTTTAACATACATTTGATATCTGACGCAAGCTTTTACTTTTGGTCAATTGTGTATGACACTGTATATTCTTTCTGTGACCGAGTGTAATCTTCTTAACACTTGTGTTAGATAATCTCGAAGCAGAAGAAATGAAAACTAGGTTGAATTGTCTTGTTAAGCTTTCAGTGCATTTAGCTGGATTATCTGATGTGCTTGAAGTTTTGGATTCATCATTTAAGGGTAATCTTTCAGCACAGCTGCATGACTTGCAGCTCCTTCAAGAGAGCATTTTAAAGACAAAGCAGGTTGGATTGTTTAAGTTCAAGTTGTTAACTGAATGATCTATCCCTACTGCTTATAGTTTTATTTTTCTTTTCATTTATTATTATTGGACATACATCTCATTCTTTTCTTCAATCCCTTATATATGAGATTCACTCCCATAGTCGTCCCACTCCACAACGCCCCCTCTTCCTTCTCTCTCTCTCTCCCCCCTCTTTTCAATAGCGTGTGATATTCTATTTAGTGCTTATAATCCTAAAAAAGTTATGATTTTATTTGAAGTTTCAAAAAGCTAAAAGATGCCTGAACTAGAAATTACAGCATATGAGGTTATAGTTATCCTTTGCATTAATGGTCATTATTGTTTTTGTAATAATGGTTTTAGCACACCATGAATTTGATTGAACTTATTATTTTTTTTTTCATTTCTCCAAACCATAAATTGCTAATTTCATATCTTTCTGCTTGTGACTATAACTATTTCTTGGTGTTTATTTGTTATTTTCAGCATGTGGAGATTATGAAATGGTGTATAAGGCACCAATTTTTGGAGAGTGTGAAGTCATGTCACACTAATTTTTCCTCATGGCGATCTGTTGTTCATGAAAGGAAAGCAGCTGCAATCACGCGCTCATGGCCTGATGTAGTAAATCAATCTGCCGGGTCCAGTATGCAAACTGGTTCCTTGTTCATTGAAGATGCTTTGGCTAATCTTAGGATAGAGCATGGATATGTACAGGAAATGGGTGAGGAATTAGAAATTGCATCTTTGCAGAAAGATCGTGGATCATTTTTTAGGTCTAAAATAGAGGGGGTGGCTGGATGCTATCCATTTGAAAATCTTCGAGATGCTGTTGATGTACTCTTTTTACTTGGAAGTTCTAATTTGGTGGTTGCAAAGCAAGCAATTGTATCCTTTCTCTCTTTTATTTTATTTTATTTTTTTACCTTTTCTTCTTAGATTTTCATATTATATGCACACGTTTCTGACAATTGCATGTATTTTCAGTTTGCTGAAATTTTTAATCCTTCTGTTTCCTCAACATAGTATCAGTTACTTTATTACTTTTTTGATCGGCATTGGACTATGCCAGATGATTCTTGGAGGCACATTGTGAATGACTTCGCAGCTACATTTGGTATAACCAGGCATGCATTACTCGAATCGCTTGCCTTTTATCTTCTAGATGATCACACAGATGAAACTCTAAAGGTAACTGAAAATACTATGCGATGCTGGATAATTGAATTGAATCAATTGATATCCACTTCTAATTTTGATCAATCCGGTAGATGCAATGTGAAATAACATATTTGTGAGGCTAGTTTTTTTGGTAGATACTAGGACTTTGCCATGCACTGCCCGCCCCTCCCCTCTCCCCAAGCCCCTCCTCTTCCACAAGCAGTAGACATTCTAGGAAGTTGCAATACTTTTTTAGTCTTCTCAGAGTATTATGATCTGTCTTCTTTCTCAATCTCGTACGCTGATCATTCTTCAATTATATGTTGCTTAGGAAGCTTGTCACATGCTTCCGGAGATCTCTGGCCCATCAACTCATCCTAAGATTGCTCAAGTTCTGTTAGAAAGGGAAGCATCTGAAATGGCTCTGATGGTCTTACGGTGGTCTGGGCATGATGGATCGCAAATGGTTTCTCTTAGTGAGGCTGTTACTTCTGTTCGAGCGAGGGTTGAGTGTGGACTTTTGACTGAAGCTTTTATGCATCAAAGAATGTTGTGCACCAAAGTCAGGGAAAAGAAGTGGAAGGATGAACTGCCTGATGATTCTTCCAATGAGTTAAAAGGTGAATGCAGGACTTGGGAGGACTGGGAAGAGGTATTGGTGACTGAAATTTGTTGTCTTTGCATCAAGAGCAAATTGGTAGACCGGATGATAGAATTGCCTTGGAATTTAGATCAAGAGAAATATATCCATAAATGCCTTGTAGATTGTGCAATCCATGACCCTTCAACACCAACTGGAAGTCTTCTTGTTGTATTTTATCTTCAGGTAATTACCAACTCTAGACTTAGTTATTTTGATTCTTGTTTGAGTCGGAAATTCTATGTTGTGTGCTTTTATTTCTGAGTTCTTACTGTAAGCAAAGTAATGGTGATTGTCATGATGCGTTTAGGTGATGAGTGATGAGTAATTGATGAATTTGAATTGCTGTGCAACTGCGCTGATGGTGTTGATTAATGCTTATTGTGATATGGTCCTATGGATAATAACAATGTTCCTTTGTTTTTTTTTCTTTTGTTTTACTTTCCTCTATTGATTATCAGTTTGGCAATAATTCTTTTTCCATGGAAAAATGACATTTTGCTACGGTTGTGATTGACATATACTGCACATGGTCTTATTAATTGTCTAATTGTTATTACATTGTGCTCAAATTACTGCAAGATATCTTAACATTATAGATTTAAAGTTTTCTTAATGTGAAAATTTTTTTTTCACATGATTTGTAAATCAAAGTGAAAAGTCACCGGTGATGTTTTAAGTTTTTCCTATGGTTAGGATTGCAATCGAGCTAAGCTTTATCTTGCTCAGGCTCAGCTCGTTATTTTTTTTTCCTAGCTTGAACTTCAAATCGAGTAAGAAATCATATTCAAACTCGATTAGTTTAATTATTAAACGGGCTCAAGCCGGCTCATCAAAAACTTGTTTGTAAATTATAATTGAGTTTGATTCGATTTCGGTTCATTAAATTATAATTGAGTTGGCTTAAGCTCAAACTCGACTCATTTTGAAACTCATTTATGGTTAAATATTCATTTCTAATAAAATAACTATAGAAAAAAAATACTTAAAACTAATATAAAAATAAAAAATCCAATTAATATAAAAAAAAAACCAATCTTAAAATTAAATATTATATGTATCTTAAAAATGTTAATTAATAAAAAATATATTTTTAAATATTAGAATATTAGATTATATTAATACTAACAAAATCTTTATCTAAAAATTTATTTATATTTAAAAATATAATTATAATTATATAGTATTTATTTAAAAGTTGTATATATAAGAAAATTAAAAGTATGTATATTTAATTAAATTAAAAAAAAATTATAGGAGTGGAGTGACAAAATTATTAGGCTAATAATAATAATAATAATAATAATAATAATAGAGTTATTCTCGAGTATTTTAATCGGACTGATTGCGAGTCTTTTCATGAGTTTATAATTTCTCAAGTTTAATCTCAAATTCGGCTCATTTATTTATCCGGTTTTTGAAGTAAGGGTCAAGCTTAATTCATTTATAAAATGAACCAAACGCGAACGAACTTTTATCGAGCCGAATACTGAGCTGCTCATGAACGGTTCGGCTCAATTGCACCCCTAGTTATGAAGTGGCAATAGCAATGTTGCATTTTTATATTGATGCCTTTTTATAAAGGTAATATGCTTCTATGAGTTTGAAAAAGTTGTGTCTTTACTTTTTTCAACATTTAGATTAGATGACTTTACATGTCAGTTTACATTCTCAGTTGATTTGTTAATTTTAAATTGCTTGTTGGTGCTACTCAACTTTAGCTTCTAGACAAATGCCATTGCTTGTTAAACAATATTCTATGTTTTATCATTTAAAGATCTGACACATGGGTTACCTGATAACATGTGGTCTTGTATTCTTTCACTGTTCCAGCGTTACCGTTATGCTGAGGCATGCCAAGTTGATCTCAAACTTCAGAGTGTGGAACAGGATTTCATATCAAATAATTCAGTCAGTGAAGAAGTTTTATATAGAATGAGATCAGTTAGTAATTGGAGAAAAGAACTACTTGTAAGTTCTCAGAACTTGTTAGAATTGAGACATGCAGCTGTCTGAAAATAAGCAAATTCTTTGCTTCTGTTTATCCTACCAAGCACTAAATATTAAACATGGGAATGGTTGATGTCTTCATGGGTTTTGCGTCAATTTGATTTGGTTTTAATTCTTGTCATTTTAAAACAATGGTGAACTAGATTTTATCCAAAAGTACACTTCACAGTTTCTCAAGCACATATTACTAATGTTTTTAAAACCGGACCGGTGAAGACAAAGGGTCAGAGATTCAATTGAAATCAAACTGGTTAAACAAGAAAAAAACTGATATACATATATATGTATATATATTTTGACATTTATTATATATATGATGAAAATAAATATAATATAATTATGGCTAAATCAAGAATTTATATAAAATTATATTTATTATGGTGTCAATTCAATCATATTAAGTCAAAAGTTATATATATAGTAAGTTATGAATATTTACTTGTTCAAATATCTACTTACGCAATAGGGTAACATGTAATATATTTATGATTTTGGCTTCGGGTAGGTTTTAACGTAGGGTAAAATTGAAATGAAATTATTGAAATTCTCTTAATTTTTTTTAATTGAAAACGACGTTGTTTTTGTTTGACAAAAACGATGTCGTTTTGATCAAAAATAAAATAAAAATTAAAAAAAAGCTGACCTTCTCGTACTGAAAAAATCGGTCTGGTTCAACCGGTTTTTGGGGGTTCACCGGTTTTTTAACTGGTTTTTGGGGGACGGGTAAATGGGGTTGATCAGACATATCCTTAGTTTGGTTCCTGATTTTTCCGGTTCGACTGGTCGGTTTGGTCCGATTTTTACAATCATGTATATTACTTGTAACTTTTGAGTAAATTCTTATGTAAGAAGTTATATTGTTACATGTTGGTCCTGTTAAGAAGATGCCTACCTTGATAGGTTTTATCCTAGTGTATTCTTTTTCTGAGTGATGCAAGTTGGGGGATATTTGCATGCACATGGGACATGCCTGCATTGTATTATAGTGACAAATGCCATTTGGAAAACAAAATAAGTTGCATGTAACTGTCTGAAATTTTTGTGCTTTAACCAGGTTAAATCCATTGAGTTGCTACCACTAGTCCAACAGCAACAAGCAAAGACTGGAAAATTGCTGCCAGAGATTTATAATATTTCTGAACAAGTTAAGATGCCAGCAAAGTCTGATCTTCCCATGGTACAACAGCCAGAATCAAGCAGTTTATTGATTCCCCCATCTGAGACTAATCATGCAACTCCATTTAATTCTTCAGTGTTTGAAACTCCAACACAACTCAGTGGATATATCAGCAAACCTCACTTTGAACTTGGTAACCATGGCTCTCCATCAATTTTCCATGGAAGGATATTCACAAAAGCAGGAAATGGATTGAAGCCGCAAGTTAGCACTCACAAGAATGTTAAATATGATGGAACCTCAACTCCTGGAAATCCTCATGTTAGTCCCATGAGTGCCATGCCGTTAAAGGATATTAGCAAAACTTCTGTGAAAGTGCTTATTGAAAATAACTTGCCTTACAGTCAATTTGATAGTGTTTTACCGAAAATGGAACCAAATGGGTTCACTGAGCAATTCCAAAATAAAAGTCCCAATCATTCCCACAAGGTTAAAGCTAACCAAATTGCTATGTCTGGCAGCAGTCGTGGCTTTCCCAATGATTCTGCTCAGCTATCTAGTAAAAGAATTCATTCTCATAAGTCATATGATGGATCTTGGAGTGCTAATTCTGGAGATGATCCTATGGACATTAGATCGAGGTAAAATATGCCCTCTTTTACGCTTAGCCACCACACCTTATTGCTTATGAAACTGTTCTGCTGGTGCTAAGAGAAGCTTCTCTCTCCCCTTTTTCCTTGTTAACTTGCAATATCCATCCACTCTTATTTTTCGTTTTATTGATCTTTTCCTGACATTTCAGCGGTAGAGAGAAGGATTTCCCTCTCGAGAATGACAATGTGGCTGGTGGACCAAGATGGAGGTCTGATGAATCCAGTGATGAGGAAGAGCATAATCTAGAGAGAGCTGTCGGAGTAGCTTCTCATACACCTCCAACAAGAGGATTCAGAAGAAGTAGGTTTGCTAGAAGATGAAGATCACGGTTGTCCATTCTGTAAACTATTAATTTCTTTGACCACCTATGATCGGTTCACCTATATAAACGAGTCAGAAGGAAGCAGAACGAGTAAGCAGTGAAACAAAGCCATAATTTTTTTTTAGGTCAAGAGGGCTGGCACTGTTAAAGCATACAAGTTTCCATGAAAGGCATACACGCATACCATATCCTCGTTGCTGTTCTATTGATCAAAGGGGGTTTCTTGCTGTTGGCTACAATTTTGTATGGAGTAAATTCAATTCTTGTGTCAGTTTTCCTTTTTTGCTATAGTTAACTCAGAATCTATATGTTCTTCAACATGCTCAATTACCACCAATATTCATGATGGTGTCAATTTCTCTAGTGTTTGGATTTTCAATTGGAGGATTTCAAAGTTTTGATGATAAAGATGTGGACTATGAATTTAGATTTAGGTCAAATAGATTTAGGTCAAATCTCTTGTTTGAATCATTAAAATTAAGAAAATTTGAATTTGATTTAAATATTTAGAAAAATTTAACATTTCAAAAATTTAATATTTTAATTTTTTTTTTGTTATTTTAAATCTATTATTTTTATTTTTAATTTAAAATCTCTAATTCTTTTTTTTTTTTAAATTTAAATCTAAAATTTTAATTTTCTTATTTTCTCTAAATAAAATGTTTATAAATTTATAAATTTCAAATTATAGATTAAAAATATAAAATTTGAAATTAAAATTTTAATTTTTAAATTCATAGATTCAATCATAATTTCAAATTTTTTAAAATCACTTACAAATATTATTGAAGTGTTTGGCATTAATTATTAAAATTTATTTTTTATTAGATTTTATTTTTAAACATTATTTTAATTATGTTTTTTAAGTAAAATTTTAATTTGAGAATCGAATTTTTAAACACCCATTCAAATATTAACTAGATGTGCTGAAGGACCAAATAATCTAAAAAAGAAGAAGATAGTAATAGAAAAAACTGGACCTTGGCTTATGTTTTGCAATGGAATACTTTAGCCTTAATTAATGGATTACATTATAAAATGTTTTATTATATTTTATATTTTGTTTTAGCATTTGGAGGGGTATTGGAAGCTGTATGGTGTCAATAATTTAGTTTTAGTTTAATGATATAAAAACAGAATCTTTTTTTTTTTAAATTGTTATAGTATCTAAATTTTTTAAAATGGATAATTTTATTTTAATTTTGAAATTCAAAGCATTGATTTATAAAATTAAAATGAAAGTTAACTTTTTAAAATAATTTTTTTAACTGCTCATTATTAAACTCAACTTTATCACAAATTTTAATTAATTTATTTTTAACTTAACTGAATTTAACTTTAATTTTAAAATTAATTTGAATCAGAAAAAAATATTTTAAATTAAAAAATTTGAAAACATTTGCAATTTTTTGAAAAATTTGAGTTATTTTTATTATTAAGCCTTTAATTTTTAAAATATTAAAATTTGTTACAACTTAGTATTTATATTGATTGAGATATAATATAAATAAAATGTTGATGTTATCACAGAAAAATTGAAGTATATATTTTTAGGAGAATTTTCTTTTACTCCATTATAGTTTTAGAATAATAAAAGGTAAATTTAAAATAATTTTTTTTTGAGGAATAAAAAAAATAAAATAAAAAATTCAAAGCCTTGCTTCTAGCAGCAGCGAGCAGTCGTCTTCCTGCATAGATTGTGAAACGATCAGTCAATCGCCGATTCATCAAGCAGTCGCAATTTCATAACTTCTGCCAGTAAATGATAATGGCAGAAGCTGCGAAACTCCCAATCATAGACCTCTCCTTACCTGATCGCTTCTCTACCGCCAATTCAATTCGTCAGGTTTCACTCTCTTTATCTCTTCTTCTTCTCGTTCTTATACATAACCGTAAAAAAAATAGACTAATGAACTTAGAAACTGTAATTTTGGATATTTTATGAGATTTGAATTCTCATTATTTTATTGAATTGCTTCTCAGGCATGTGTGGAGTATGGCTTCTTTTACCTTGTGAATCATGGAGTTGAGGACGAGTTGCTGTCTAGAGTTTTCGAAGAGACTAGCAAATTATTCTTCCTTCCCTTAGTTGAGAAGATGAAATTGCTTCGCAAGGAACACAGAGGTTACACGCCTTTGTATGCTGAGAATCTCGATCCTTCTTCTAGTTCCAAAGGTTTTAATATCTTTTTCTTCATTTTAATTTTATACATGCAAAACAGTTCATTTTCTGTCTTTTTTTTTTGAATTATATGATTGAATAATGCAAATTGAGAATGAAACACAAAATTGATATTCTACTTGGCTGATATTGGCTGATTTGGAGGCAGGAGATTCAAAAGAAAGCTTCTATATTGGTCCCTTAGAGAAAAGTACTAATCTCAACCAGTGGCCATCTGATGGTAGTGTACATGTGTATTGCTTGCTTTCATTTTTGTTGAAAATGTTAATTATGGATCTTGTTTGTATACATGATCAGATATAAAATTTGATTGAGCTGTACTTAGGTTGTTCTTTTGTTTCAGAAGTTCTTCCGGCTTGGAGACCCACTATGGAGGCTTACTATCACAAAGTTCTGTAAGCTTTGATCCTCCTTGTGTTTATTTTTGTGTTTGTAATTAAGTTGGAAAAGTGAGCACTAATGATCTACCTGATTATAGGTTTCCTTTTATTTTAATTTAAACACCATTTAGTTTGTGCTTTCCCTTTTCTTTGTCCCGTCTGATCCTATTGATGGAAAATCTTGTGAGCAAGAAATTCTAATTGAGTTTTGATGTCTTGATCATAGATTGCTAGGGAATAGGTGTAAGAAAAAGAGATTATTAGTTGGGATACTGCATAAGATAGCATTGTCTTATACCCAGGCACATCTAGCTTTTGAGTGGATTGTTATTTTTGTGATATCTTCATGCTTGTACATGATCTGTGTGCCAGACAATTTTAGACTTTTGAGAATAGTAAATTATGTGGCAATTTGTATTACAAGATGTCTGATGGGCTTTTAGCTCAATGCCTTTGGCGTTAAAGAAGCAGAAAATTAGATGTTACTATTTCTTACTTGATTTTAAATGCCACCTCAGATCTGCTGGAAAAAGACTGATATCTTTGATTGCTCTGGCTCTGAACATGGATGAACATTACTTTGAAAAAGTGGGAGCCTTGGACAACCCAGATAGCTTCCTTCGCCTCCTACATTACCCAGGTGGACTTAATTTGGCCTCTTTATGTCTCCTTTTGTCTTTCTGGAAACAACTCAACAGCCTTTCTTGACTGGATGGAAAGCTTAAGTTGGAGATATGCCAACAGTTTTTTAATAGTAATTCCATTATATGGTCCTTTTGGTTTTGTGAAAAAGCTAGATTTTTAAATAATTTTAGATAACATGCCCACTTATGCCACTGAGTTTTCTGAAGAGTATTAATCTCATTTTTTTCTTGTAATCATCATCTTCTTTCTTTGATGATGAATGCAGCATCAATTCTGCCAAAAATTATAGAATTTGAAGATGCTGTCTGTCTCATTCCAAGATAGCTTATGATTTTCTTTCATTGTCTCTACAATATGAGAGCATCAAGGTCATGACCTGAACCAGGCTTAATTTTTTTGGGTCAAAAATCAAATAATAATATTAAATACACCCTAGTAGATCCTGTAATGAGCATCTCTTAGGCTAAAAATTTTTGAACCAGTCATTTAGAAGAAACTTCTGTAATCACCCTAGTAGATCTCGCAGTGAAGATCTCTTAGGCTAAAAGATTTTTGAACCAGTGATTCTGTAATCTCAGGTGAACTGGGGCATTCTAAGGAAGAAATATATGGTGCTTCAGCACATTCAGATTATGGAATGATCACTCTACTGGCGACTGATGGTGTGCCTGGACTTCAGGCATGTGCATATTTATCTTCTTTCCCTCCTTCACTCTCTCCTAGTCTCCTGATACTTAAATGCTGCCCTTCATGACTTAAAAGTGCTAAATCTATGACATCTGATTTGGCTTTTCAATGATAACAGGTTTGTAGGGAAAAATACAAGGAACCAAGGACCTGGGAAAATGTTGTTCATATGCATGGGTAAGTCTGTAATGGGAAATAGGCAATTTCTTATGTACATAGAAGAATAGTTGGAATAAGGAGGTGGAGTGCCTCAAGTATGTTTAGAAGTGACATTAACCTAAAAACTGGTTCAATCATTACGGTCAGACACTCTTCTTTCTGGCAGTCAAACTTGACAAGGTGAGCGATGCGTCATGGATGAATATGATAAGTTGGATATATGCTGTCTAATTAAGTTAAAATTTCAACCTATGGTAGTTATAGGAATGAATTTGGATTGTTTCAATAGTCGTTTGTAGGTAATAAGTAGTTGTTTTCACTTTATTTTTTACTGGAACAGTTTCATTTGGAAGACAATATTCATCAATAAATAAAAATGTTTATTGATCAATGAATAAAAATATATGTTTATAATTCTAGCCTTAGGTTTCAAAATTTGGACTTGCAGGGCTTTCATAGTTAACATTGGAGACATGATGGAGAGGTGGACTAATTGTTTATTTCGGTAATTACTAGTCTTAATAGTTTTTTTCCCTTCAAAGATTGTTAGATGCTTTTGGAAAGCTATTATTATAATGATGTAAATAAATACATCAGGAAAGTTTTTGCTCAAGGGTGTTTCTCCTCTCTCCACTTTCTTTTTAATTTCTAAGATAAGATTTGTGTTGTCTCTATTCTTTGTAGGTCCACTCTGCACAGAGTGATGCCAACAGGACAAGAACGTTACTCTGTAATTACCTATTTGTGTCCATATGTACTGTTTTTTTTTTTTTTTTTTTTGCTATGTTCAGCTATGATTCTATTAGTTTGAACTTGGCTTAACTAAGCTTGTGATTTCAACCTGTAAGTATATCAGGGATTTCTGATCTATACTAAACCACTCTCTGTGGGTGCTATATACGTGTCAGACAGACTTACCTGTTTAGATGATATCACATAGATTGACCAAGAGGGGTGTCTCTATGATAAATCAATTAGTTGCCGAAGAAGAAATTAACTAAATCACTTAATTTGGTAGATTGGCTACTGAAGGGCTTCCCTAGTTAGATGAATTGTTTGGTGGCATATTTTGGCTTATGGGAAGAACAAGTTGACTGTGAACCTCTTACCAGTTGATAATACAATAGTCTGTGCAAAATATCAGAAGTTTCCCCTTAACTTGGAAGTTTTGCTTATGGATGCGGGGATTGAAAACTTATGATATGTCATGTGTGCTGCACTTCATTTAATGAAATAATTATCTCATACATCTGAGTGCTGAATCTTCCTTTGGTGTTGGGTTGGAATAACAAATTTGTAAGAAATAAAATATGTCAACACACAACATATTATATGGTTTTTAAATGCCATTGGATATGCTATATGTGGCCTTTGACCATAACATTTGAATGGTTTCTTTCTCATAGAAAGTTTAAACATGCTTCTCATTTTTAATTCAGATTTCTTTCATGTGAGGATTTCTGCCGTATTGTTGACATTTTCTGTATTATAATATTGCAGTTGGCATTCTTCTTAGATCCTAACCCAGACTGCATTGTCCAATGTTTGGAAAGTTGTTGCAGTAAATCATGTCCCCAAAGGTATTTCTCTATCTGTTTGGCTTGTTATATGTTTCTGTCCCATTGGTTGTTATTGTCAATGTTGAACTCAAAATTTGGTGGTTATCAAATTGCAATCCATAAAAATCACAAACAAAGCTCATGATCGTGTTTGTAATTTGCTTTACCAATATGATTCACGACAGTTGAGTGTTGACCCAGACCATTTATGGAAATGTGATCATTTTTATTTAATAGATGTTTTGCTAGTGAGATATTGTCCTAAATTGGACGCAATGGAGGAAAAGTATCCAGGGCTGACCCCATCTATTTGGAACTATAAGTCTTAATTGAGTTGAGTAGACGTTTTGCTAGTGATATTTGAAAACATGGAGCTCTTTGCTTTAACCGGTAAATTCTGCACTCTATTTTGCTTACCTTTTTTTTCGTAAAGGTGGTGTTACCTCCATAATTTTGAATGATTAACTGTGATGTCCTTTGACTTCATGTGAGTGTTACTTGAGCTGTTTCTAAATAAGGTTCTCTTCTCATTTCAAAACCGATCCATGATACTGTTGTTTTGCATATTGGCTTTTGATTGCAAATGAGGATAACATGTATGGGGCTACATTCACAGATTTCCTCCAATTCGCAGTGGTGACTACCTGAAAGAGCGTTTTAGGCTTACATATGGCTCATAGAGATAGAATAAAGGATGAGATGCGAAAACTGCTAGATGATTTGATGCTGCATATCTCTTTGTATTTTCAAAAGTGAAAGTTCCAATGCCCCGTTTATTCCAATTTGCTTTTTTGGTTCATATCTCTAGTTGCTATTCTATTGATCAAAGGTGGTTTCTTGCTGTTGGCTCTATTTTTGTATGGAGTAATTCAAATGTTGTACCAGTTTTCCCTTTTTAGCGATAGTTAACTCGCAATTTACATGTTCTTCAACATGCTCAATTACCAATATTTAATATTTATGCTGCTGTGCCCGATTGGCATGATGGTGTCAGTTTCTATCAACATTTTATTCAAAGTTAACCAGATATACTTGTGTAAAAAAAAATATCAAATGAATCTTTGGTCTTTGGTTTGGGTGATATAGTCACGTTAGCGTATTATATATAAATAAAGGCTGTTTTGCAATGGGATATTTAGCCTTTTAGAGGATAATATTATTATATTAGTAAAAAAAAAAAAATATTATTAAATATTTTGCTATAATTTAGAGGATAATATTTTATGTACTTTAATTTTTTTAGCATTTGGAGGAGGATTTCGAGTGGCGTCTATAATTTCGTTTTTAAAGATTAAAGTTTTGCTATACATTTTGGCGTAAACACAGATGTATATAAGAATTTAATTTAATTAAAATTTATTTTATCAATTTGTATATTATTAAAATTTAATTTATTTAATAAAATTTACTGTTAAAAAAATATTTAAGCGTTATGAGGGAATTTGAATGAAGGGTTTCATAAAATAAAATCTCTAGATTTTATTAAAATTCAGTCAAAAAAGTAAGTACAAATTCATGAAATCTGTCTAAATCTGTTTGAATTGAGGTAAGAAATTTATTAGAATCCACAAAAATTCCATGGATTTATACAATTTAATATAAAAAAAAAACTAAAACTAAAATAAATCTCATTCAAATTTAAATTTTAGATTTAACAAAATCCACCATTTTATTATTTAAAAAATTTCATTAATTTTTTATTATTTCAAAACTGCCCACTGCCTAATCATAAGAACCATTCTATCATTCTATGCTCTAATAATAATCAGAGCCTCTTAACGGCGTGGGAGCAAGCACGTGGATCACTTGGACAAAATCCACGTCGTTGGGTTTCATTTTACATTAAACGACGTCGAAGGTTATACAACCTTGTATAAGCTTCAAAAACAGAACCCTTGAGTTTAAACACGTTGCCCAGCAGCAATCTCAACAATCTCGCGCGCCCATCAAACGGCAAGCCATCGTGTGACCAGACCACCTTCCCTCTCCCAGACCACCCAATTTACCCAGACACGGCAGCTGCGAGCAGGTAAGGAAAATTCCATCTTTGAAATAGGCAAGGAAAAATCAATTTTTTAAGTCATATCATAATTGCTCATTATATAAACAATTAATTATCATGAGAAGTATATTACTGCATTTCTCATTTTAACTTACTAATTAAGTTCTCAACTATCCCAAATTTTTTCTCTAAATTTTTCCATCTGAGTATCTTTAACCAGTTAGGGTTCTTCAATTTCTTTTCTTGTTTCTCAATGTGGGGATATTTTCTTGAGGGAGATCACTTATTTCCAATTTCATTTGTTTTAAAATTCTTGAAATATTTTACAAAAGTTACTTTTGTTCTAAAATTCATTTCATTTTTGCAGGATAGGGTTTATTGAGCTGAAAGTTGGTGAATTGTAGAAATCTTTATCTCAGAAAGCAAGAGCAGCTAGATCCCTTAATTTTTGTAAGACGTAGCTACTGTGACAAATTGGTTAAATTTTTTCAGTGTTTATATATGTAATTTGGTTGTTTAGTCTCTTTGTTTTATCATGTCTCTGTGTGTGTGGGTGGGGATGATGGTGTATACTTTTGTTCTTTCTTTGTTTGGTCTATGTTATAGAATTTGATAGAGGGAATAGCCCTCCACTTTATAGAGCTCTCTTTATTAGGATTTGAATCTGAGATTTTCTAGTTGAATTCAAACTGTTGTAGTGTCCCTTGGAGCATTTGGTTAAGTGTCCCTTGGATATGCATTTAGTTATTTATTAACACAATGATTAGTCTTAGAAACCAAGGATAAAGCATTAGAAATATCTATAGTAGAAGAAGTATAAGGAAATTCTTAATACGTTTTAACCATTGATCTTCTTTCAGATGACATTTATACAGCCATTAAGATATAAGTAACTTATTTGGAATTTGCATTTGATTAAAATGGTTTAGTATTAACATGGAAATACATACTGGATAAGGCATAGAAGTTCTGATAGAATAAGAACAAGAAGTTAAACACGAGTATACATACATTAACAAAGTATGACAGTAACATGGATTTTTAACTTTCAATTGTCTCTATTCAAAATTTTCAATGAGATATTAAGTTCTTAGAATTAAAGAGTGGTGAATTAATTGTTCTTTTGCTTTATGTGATACATTTGTAAAGGAACAATTGACAATTATGGGGCCAGTAGTGCAAAGTTTTTGCAGGAAGAGTTGTTAAAACAGGTGCAGGAAACTGGACTTTTTAAACATGGGGAATAATTTTTATCTTCAGCAATAGATGGTAGCAGTTAGCAATGAGGGCAAGTTAGTAATTTACTTTAAAAATCTACGGAATTTGATTGTTTAACCAAAAATGAAGATATGAGAATGTAAATAAATCAAGGATTTTATTTTAATACCAAACAATTTGAATTTATTAATTCCATTGATCTTACATTCCATGATTTCTAATTCCATGAATTTTAATAAATTTCATGAATTTTGAATATTGAGGCCTTAAATTATTTGAGACCATAAAATCTGTGTCCTACGTTAAAATTTATTTCAAACGTGATAAAATTCAATTGAAATGAAATTGTTTTCTTGAACCCAAAACCGAAGGAGCAATTCATATTCTAGCAGCGATCATCTTCTTGCAGAGACCGTCTTCTTGCAGTGTACATTGTTTTTTCGAGTGATTAGTCCATTAAACGATAATGGCAGCGGAACTCCCAATCATAGACCTTTCCTCAACTGATCGCTTCTCTACTGCCAATTCAATTCATCAGTTTTCACTCTCTAATGAACTTCAGAACTATAGTTTTCGATGATTTTATGAAATTTGAATTCTCATTATTATATTGAATTGCTTCTCATGCATGTGTAGAATATGGATTCTTTTACCTTGTGAATCATGGAGTCGAGGAAGAGTTACTCTCCAGAGTTTTCGAAGAGAGTAGCAAATTCTTCTCCCTCCCATTAGATCAGAAGATGAAATTGCTTCACAAGGAAAACCTAGGTTACATGCCTTTGTATGCTGAGAATCTCGATCCTTCTTCTAGTGTCATAGGTTTTCAATTTCTTCTTCTTCTTCATTTTAATTTTACATTTGCAAAACAATTCCTTATTCATTTCTTTCTAAAATTATATGATTGAATAATCCAAACTGAGAATGAAACAAAGCAGTTGATTCAAAAGAAATGTTCGAAATTGGTCCTTTAGAGAAAAGTACTAATCTCAACCTGTGGCCTTCTGAAGGTATTTTACACGGATATTGCTTGCTTCCATTTTTGTTGAAAATGTTAAATTATGCACTCTGTTTGTATACATGAGCTGTGCACTTAGGTTGTTCTTTTGGCTAAAAAATTTCAGAAGTTCTTCCGGTTTGGAGACCCACCATGGAGGCTTATTATCAAAAAGTTCTGTAAGTTTTTATCCTCCTAGTGTTTATTTATTTATGTTGATATTGTGTTTGTAGCTAAATTTGGAAATTGAGCACTAGTGATCTGCCTGATTATAGGTTTCCTTTTATTTTAATTTTATCTATCATTTATTTTTTGCTTTCCATATTCTTCATCTCATCTGATCCTATTTGTTGGAAAATTTTCTGAGTGAGAAATTCAATTTGAGCATTAATATTTGATCATAACTTGTTATGGAATAGGCGTAATAAAGAGAAAATATTATTTAGGAATTCTGCATAAGATAGCATTGTCTTATAACATGACACAACTAGCTTTTGAGTGGATTGTTCTTTTTGTGGTATGTTCATGCTTGTACATGACCTGCTTACCAGACAATTTTAGACTTTTAATAATAGTTAAATGTTACTATTTCTTACTTGATGTTAAATGCTACATCAGATCTGCTGGAAAAAGACTGATATCTTTGATTGCTTTGGCTTTGAACTTGGATGAACATTACTTTGAAAAAGTGGGAGCCTTGGACAACCCAGATGCCATCCTTCGCCTCTTACATTATTCAGATGGACTTAATTTGGCTTCTTTATGTCTCCTTTTGTCTTTCTGGAAATAATTCAACAGCCTTTCTGACTGGATGGAAAACTTAAGTTGGAGAGAAGTCGACAGTTTTTAAATAGTAATTTGGTTCATTGTATGGTCCTTTTGGTTTTGCGAAAAAAGCTAGATTTTCAAATAATTTTGGACAACATTACCACTTATGCAACTGGGTTTTCTAAGGAGAATTAGTCTCATTTTGTTCTTATAATGATTATCTTCAATCTTTGACGATGAATGCTGCATCAATTTACTAAAAAATACAGAATTTGAAGATGCTGTCTGTCTCATTCCAAGATGCTTTAGAATTTTCTTTTGTTGTCTCTACAACAGGGGAGCATCCAGGTCATGATCTGAACCAGGCCTATGGGCTGAGGACCAAATAATAATATTAAATTCATCCTAGTAGATACTGTAGTGAACATCTCTTAGGCTAAACGATTTTTGAACCAGTCATTTAGAAGAAACTTCTGTAATCACCCTAGTGGATCCTGTAGTGAACATTTTTTAGGCTAAAAGATTTTTAAATCAGTCATTTTAGAAGCAACTTCTATAATCTCAGGTGAACTGGGGCATTCTAAGGAAGAAATATTTGGTGCTTCAGCGCATTCAGACTATGGAATGATCACTCTACTGGCAACTAATGGTGTGCCTGGACTTCAGGCATGCACATATTTATCCTCTCTCGCTCTCTCTCACAGCTTCCTGATACTTAATGCTATATTTGCCCTTCTTGACTTAAAAGTCCTAATTCTATGACATCTGATTTGGCTTTTCAATGATAACAGGTTTGTGGGGAAAAATTCTAGGAACCAAGGACCTGGGAAAGTGTTTTACATATGCATTGGTAAGTCTGTGATTGCAAATAGGCAATTTCTTATGTACATAGAAGAATAGTTGGGATAAGGAGGTGGAGTGCCTTTAGCATGCTTAGAAGTGACATTAACCTAAAAACTGGTTCAATCACTACGGTCACCCACTCTGCTTTCTGGCAGTCAAACTTGATAAGGTGAGTGTCATGGATGAATATGATAAGTTGGATATATGCTGTCTAATTAAGTTAAAATTCAACCTATTGTAGTTATAGGAATGAATGTGGAATGTGGACTGTTTCAATAGTTGTTTGTAGGTAATAAGTAGTTGTTTTCACTTCATTTTTTACTGGAACAGTTTGATTTGCAAGACATTATTTGTCAATGAATAAAACAGCCTTAGGTCTCAAAATCTGGACTTGCTGGGCTTTCATAGTTAACATTGGAGACATGATGGAGAGGTGGACTAATTGTTTATTTCGGTAATATAGACATGATGGAGAGGTGGACTAGTCTTAATTGTTTTTTTCCCTTGAAAGATTGTTAGATGCTTATGGAAAGCTGTTATTATAATGATGTAAATAAATAAATACATCAGGAAAGTTTTTGCTCAAGGGTGTCTCTCCTCTTTTCTCTTTCCTCTTTAATTTCTAAGATAAGATTTGTATTGTCTATATTATTTGTAGGTCCGTACTACATAGAGTGATGCCAACAGGACAAGAACGCTACTCTGTAATTACCTATTTGTAACCATATTTGCTTTTTTTTGTGTGTGTCTAGTTATGCTTCTTTTAGTTTGAACTTAGTTCGACTAAGCTTGTGAGTTCAACCTGCAAGTATATCAGGGATTCCTTGTCTATGTTAAACCACTCTATATGGGTGCTATATACTTGTCAGACGGATTTACCTGTTCAGATGATATCTATCTTTATGATAAATTAATTAGTTATCAAAGCGGAAATTAATTATATCACTTAATTTGGTATATTGGCTACTAGTGAGATTTCCTAGTTAGGTGAATTGTTTGTCAGGCATATTTTGGCTTATGGGAACAACAGGTTGCCTATGAACCTCTTACCAGTTGATAATACAATAGCCTGTGCAATATATCAAAAGTTTCCTCTAAACATGGTTTGCTCATGGAAGTGGGACTGAAAATTTATGATATGTCATGTGTGCTGCACTTCATTTAATGAAATTATTGTCTTGTATATCTGAGTGCTGAATCTTCCTTTGGTTTTGGATTGGAATAACAAAAATTGGAAAAACAAAATATGTCAGCAGACAACATAATTTATCATTTTAAATGCCATGTAATCTGCTATATATGGCCTTCGACCAGCACATTGGAATGGTTTCTTTCTTATAGAATGTTTAATAAACATGCTTTTCATTTTGAATTCAGATTTCTTTCATCAGAGGATTCCTGATGTATTGTTGACATTTTCTGTATTATAATATTGCAGTTGGCATTCTTCTCAGGTCCTAACCCAGAGTGCATTGTGAAATGTTTGGAAAGTTGTTGCAGTGAAGCATTTCCCCAAAGGTATTTCTCAATCTGTTTTGCTTGTTATATTTCTCTGTCCCATTGATTGTATTTGTTATTGTCAACATAGTACTCGAAGTTTGGTGGTTACAAATTTCAATCCAGAAAAAATTCGAACAAAGCTTATGATTATGTTTGTAGTTTGTTTTAGCAATATAAATCATGGCAATTGACTCAGACCATTTATGGAATGTCATCATTTTTATTTAATAAATGTTTTTCTATCAAGATAATGTTCTAAATTGGGTGCAATTGAGGAAAAGGATTCATGGCTGACCCCTTCTGTTGGGAACTTAGTCTTAGTTGAGTCGACTAGATCTTTTGCTAGTGATATTTGAAAACTTGGATCTCTCAGCTTTAGCCAGTAAATTCTGCACTCTTTTTTGTTGACCTCTTCTCATAAAGGTGGTGTGTTACCTTCTTAGTTTTTAGTGATTAACTGTAATGTCCTTTGACTTGATGTGCGTGTTAGTCGAGCTGTTTCTAAATAAGGATATGTGATTTTGTTTGGATATTGGGTTTTGATTGCTAATGAGGATAACATCTATGAGGCTCCATTCGCAGATTTCCTCCAATTCGCAGTGGTCACTACCTGAAAGAGCGGTTTAGGCTTACATTTGGCTCATAGAGATGAAGGATGAGATGCGAAAACTGTTAGATGATCTGATGCTGCACATCTCTTTGCATTTTCAGAAGTGGAAGTTCCAATTCGCGATCTATTGAATTCGGAGTTCTGGAAATTCTGGTAATTCTACTGAAATGACGATAGATAATTTGGTGCCCGTGCACGATGCACTTATTGAGAGATTCTTTTAGCCCCGAACATGATTCGATTTTATGCCGACTTTTCTCAATATCTCTTTATGTACAAAGAGAACAGCCATTAACATTTATTATCACTTGTTTTTGTTAATTACTATGAACTTCTGCAATTCTTTTGGTTTGTAAAACCTGTTTTTTCTTTGTAGTTGGTGGGATAGTATTCAAGCAAATAGATAGGATTCAAGTTTCTGGTTTTCTTTTTTCCTTTTTCCTATTTAGGAGTGGAGGCTAGTGAAGCTTCTGATTGGTATTGATTTCTAACTTGCTTTTAAAATTTCATTTTGAATTTTTTTTTTTTTTTTAAATTAATTGTTTCAATAAACTATGATTTGGAAAAAAAAAAAGAAAGAAAATCCAGCTTTTTCATAGCCATGATTTCTTAAACTCTATAGAGTAGGAAAACAATTTATTAAAAACATTTTAAACTCAATATTAAATATACGCTTAATAAATGAAATTAGAAATAATAATATCAAATTTTAACCAATAATTTGGACTTTTGAAATTAAAATTCAAAAAAATGGTGTAAAATTGATAAAATTAAAAATACATTCAAACATCAATGGTGTTGCTTAGTAATGATGTTGTTTAGTAATGAAAAATAAAGGTTATTTTTTAGAATAATAAAAATTATTTTAAGAAAATATAAAATTGTAATTTAGTATTTAGTTATTAAAATTTTTTAAATGAAAAATATAAAAATGATTTTTCAAATTTTTTAAAATAATATTGTAATATGAAAAATTAATTTATGATATTTTTTACTGTCTTTTAAAATAAATATTTATAAAAAATAATAATTATATATTTAATAAAAAAAATCTTAAAAATAAAAAATAGAAAATAGAAAATAAATCTGACCATGTTTTTTTTTTTTTTTCAATTTAAAAAATAAAAATATAAAAATTTATGAAATGAAAATGAAAACTGAAAAAGAAAAATAGCATAACTAAATAAGACCTTAAATTTTCTTGTTAGCCGTTATGAAAATATTATTATCTACTCATTCATTCTCGTGTCATTTTATTGCAGTTGATTTTAAATTTCAAATTGCAATAACCTATATACACAATAAACTGGGATTTCTGAGATATTCCCTTATATCGACCTGATCTCTTATACTGAAGTTTGTCAACCTCTTTCTTCTATTCGACTGTCAGTGGATGCCCATGGATAAAATGTAGAATTTGTTCCTCTTAACAGGCAGTAAAGTGCATTCAATGCACAAATGGAGATCACACCTATGAATGAAAGAAGCATACAAACTTTTGAGAATTAATACAGTTTATGCAAGATTTATGAATATAGAAGTAGTATTGATTGCAACCATATTATGTAGGACCTGGGCAAAATCATTATTTATTAGGCCTTCTGCTTATTAATAGTTTAAACATCATGCATTCAAAATCATCACAAAGATAGAACAAAAATTTCACTTCTTTATTGGAATGAGCAATCAAAGTCATTTTTTTTTTTTTTTTGTAATGAAATAACTCTGATTTCATTACGCTTCAAAACTGTAGCTTTCTCATTATACCAGACCATGAGCTGCAGGCTTCCACTTCATCACTGAAGCATCTCTAAGGAATTGCTTCATCAAGCTTGCTGTTGCAGCTTGTGCATTCAATTTATTGTACTCTTGTTGTTCCTTGATTGCTTCTAACTTTACTGTTAGTTCCTTGATATCTTCGGAGATTTGTCCAATTTGTTCATTTTTTTCAACAGAGGTATAATCTGTATACTCTCTAGCCTGAAGAACAAAGTGTGCTCGAGCAACACGCTTCATATGATCAACAATAAACTCAATTTTGAACCCAGCAAGCTGCACAAACTTTAAACATGCCCACCATTCTAGCAGTATACCTTCATTTATGTCTACAACTTTAGTTGTATGCATACTGTGTATGACACTACATAGAAAGCAAAAAATCACCGACTTCAATTTTGGACTGAATGTAGATTTGGCACTGACATCTCCATACTTGGCAAACAAGTCTAGAAAAGTTGGGACGAGTGTTTGAGGGACAAAGAAATCCCCAATAGAGACAAAATCATGTGTTGAAACAAAATCTGGAATATCATCTTTCATAATTGCAGAATCAAGCCTATCCATGAACTGTGTAAATGCTTCTTCTGAGTAAGGAAAAGTTACTTGCTCTTTGCTCTCAAGTGTAGACTTGCCTTTATTTTGTATAGCTGTTGCAATATCATTGAGTTCACTTTGCTCAGTTGGATCTAGAGAATCAATTAAATCATCCAATGACTGAGTAGGTATGAACTTTTCTTCTCTTTCAACTTTATCTGTCTCATTTTGTTCCATTTCTTTACTCGCCAAGTCTTTGCTAAGTACAACACTACTCATGTGTCTACCAATAGTTCTCAATTCCACATCTCTGCGCTCCCCCCTTAGAGATGCCATAACCTGCATACAAATAACACTTTAATCAAATCAAACAGATAAAGAATTTGGTGATAAGTTCGATTATTTTTCAAAAATGTGAATGTACCTCAGAAATCACACACTTGACATCACATATCATAGGGCAACCTTGAGCACAATAATAAACACAAAGTCGCGGATCTCTTCTTTCCTCACAAACATCACAATAAAATTCATCATCTTCATCTTCATCCTCGACATAATAATCTTTAAGTGTAAGAGTATCTACATGACATTTATGTTTAATGGTGCAGGGTAATGGACCACATAGAAGGTGAAGATTAAACTTGCATTCCATACAACGAAATGCAGGGAGGTCCCGGCAAGAGCTGTTACAAGAATCACATGTAAGTTCATCATGTATGTTCTCCACAACAGTAAGAATGTGATCATGACTTCGATACTTTATGGTGGGCTTGAGGGAAGCACATTCAACATCTAGTACAAAACTGCATTCTTCGCAGCAGAAGGCAAAGTGACTGCAAATCTTGAGACACAAATCACATCTTATTGTTTTCGAATTTTGAGAAGACGTGTCTAGCAACGCTAGTGGGTGCTCTAGATGTAAAGGATGTTCAATCTCCTGGGGTAATTTTGCACATGATTTGTGCAGAAAGAAGTTGCACTTACTGCAACTATAGGTCTTGCCCAAACAAAGTTCTCCACATTCATGGCAATGGCATTTATCAGTTTTTTCTTTATTAACAAGTATCAATGGATGTCCATGGAAAAAATGCTGAATTTTTGTGTGAAAATCAGATTCTACAGTAGGCAGCAGGGCGCATTCAACACATATCTGGAAATAACACTTGCCGCAGCGATAAGTCAAGCCCAAGCAATCTTTGTCACAACCATCACACTGATAAGATGAAGTTGTGAGTAGAGTGAGAGGGCATTCATGAAAGAAGTGTTCAATCTTTTCATGTAAAGCCTCCATGCAAGACTTATGAAGGTAAAATTTGCATAGGCTGCAACCATAGATAGAGCTCAAGCAGAATTTCCCACATATGCCACAGCAAGTTTCAGAATCTTTCACCTGTTCAAAGAGCGTTAAAGAGTGGAAATGGCAGAAATGTTGAATTTTCCCCATTTCACTTTCCGATTTTATTGTAGGCATCAAGGCACATTCCATATCCATATTAAAATCACACTCTTTACAGCGATACCTAAAGGTCGAATGTTGTTTATAACAAGCATTACAAGTATAGGCAGGAGAAATTCTAAGGAAGAGAGGGCAAGGGTGAAAGAAATGTCGAATCTCTCGAGGAACTTGGAAAGACTTGTTAGACTTTAGGGTAGACATTAAAGAACAATTAACACATAGATGGAAGTAACACTTGCCACAGCGAAAGGTGAAGCCAAAGTAGTATTGGTGACAAGCATCACACTGATACGACACATTTGCTAGCAGAACAAGAGGACACGAATGAAATGAGGGTTGAATTTTTTGAGGCAAAATGTCCATACAAGACTTGTGTAGGTTAAAATTGCATTGGCTGCAACCATAGGTAGGACCTGAACATAGTTGATCACAAATTCTGCAACTAATTCCTTCATTATCTTCTATCTTTCCATAAAGTTTCAAATTATGCAAATGACTGAAATGTTGAATCTGCTCCTTTTCAGCTTCTGATTTTATCGTGGGAAGTTGAGCACACTCAATATCCATATTAAACTCACATTTCTCACAGTAGTAAGCAAAGCCAGAGCGATGACCAGCGCAAGCATTACACATAAATACATAAGAAATCCTTAGGAAAAGAGGACATGGGTGAATGAAATGCTGGATCTCTAATGGAAGCCTAGAATGACCTTCAGATTTTTCTATAGAAATAACAAAACAATCTAAACATAGATGGAAATAGCACTTACCGCAGCGAAAAGTCAAGCCAGAATGATCATTTTTACAAGAACAACAATGATATTGCTGGGTTGTGAGCAGAGTAACTGTGCAAGAATGAAATGAGCCTTGAATTTTTTGAGGCAAAAATTCCATACAAGAAATATGGAGATAATAATTGCATTGGCTGCAACCACAAGATTGAACGAAACAGAGCTTTTTGCATATTTTACAGAGAACTTCATGACCTTCTAAGTCTTTAAACAAAGTTAAAGGATGCCTGTGACTGAAATGGTGGATAAGCATTTCTTGGGTATTATCAGATTTCTTGATGAGAAGCTGAGAACACTTGGTATCCATATTGAATTCACATGATTCACAACTGTAGATGAATCCTGAGGTTTCTTCAAAACAAGCATTACACTTAGAAAGAGTGGAAATTCTGAGAAGAAGAGGACATGGATGGAAGAAATGTTTGATTTGTTTAGGAAGCTGAGTACAAGATTTGTGGAGGAAAAACAGACAACGACTGCAGCCATAAATCTGATCTGATACGGGTTCTCTGCATCCCATGCATAGTTCCTCTGCTGCCTTGTCATAAAACTTCAATGGATGTTGGTGTAAGAAATCAATCTCCATCTCTATTTTAGCTTTGTTATTCTTTGCAAGAAATTAAGATATGCTCTTCCTGGAAGTGCATGCTACCATTACTTTTCTCAAGTAAGGTTGACTTGGAGCTTGAAATAGTATATTTTTAATTGAAAATTGCTTTCAAATGAACAGGACTCGCACATAGAGGACAGATCAAATTTATATTAAGATAGAAAAGTGATTCCCAGCTGTCGTCCTTATCCTTTTCTGCTCGTTATTAAGTTTTTTATTGAATTAATTATACTATATTTTTACATCTTATATTAAACATCATTCTGTTTTTAAAATTATACTAAACTATCCCCATATTTTACTTCCGTTAAACAATTAGATTATTTTGATTAATTTTTTTTATTTTTCAATTAGTCAAAGACTAAAAATCAACTTTTTAATTAAAATATTTATTTAAATATCAAAAACACTGCTTATTTACCAATCCCATTTCAATCTACTTTCTTTTTTCTTCTTTCTCTCTCTCTCTCCTCCACCATGACCATCTCCTCCTCACTCTACCAATATAAATCACCACCTAAAATCCTATTTATTACCACCGAATCCACAACAACATAAACCATAATTCTTTTATTGTTTTGTATTTTTTCCATCAACCAAACAAATTTTGTCAAACATAATATAAATTTTGAAAAAAATCAAATACTCTCTCATTTACCCAATCAAAATCCTTTTTTCTCTCTCTTTCTTCTAAACTTGTTCACCTTCATATTTCATTTTCTTTCTTTTTCCACTTAATCGAGGCTCTCCGGTGAACTTGTCGTCCAATCTATCTTCAGCACTGACCATTGTAAATGCATCAGTGGTGCACGCACACAGGAGAATGACATGTTTAAGCATGATGATAGGTGGTGGTGGTGATAATGGTATTTTTCCAAAGGGAATTATGACTTTTGGTATCGTATTTCTCTTCAAGCATGGTGTATTCACAAAGAGAGTCCTATGATTATTGTTGTCTTACGGCCCATGCAGATGATTTTAGTTGCTATTATGGCTTTTTTTATTCTCAGGATCAATTATTCATATGATTTCTAAAAATTCTTTTGGAGCATTAGGATTGACATTCAATAAGGTAAATCTATCCTCTTAGCCCTCTTCCTCATGACCAATATATTTGTTTGGCATTATAGACTTGAAATCTCATTAAGTTTTGTTAGGATTTTTATTTGATTTTTTTATGTTAATATCTTGCAAATCAATTTTTGAGAGTTGTGCTTTCTCATTTTTTTATTTTCAATTTTTTGATAATTTCATGTAGTTAATGTCAAACTTTGAGAGTTGTGTTTTCTCATTTTTTTATTTTCAATTCTTTGATAATTTCATGTAGTTAATGTCAAAATTTGAGAGTTGTGTTTCTCGTTTTTTAATTTTCAATTTTTTGATAATTTCATGTAGTTAATGTTATAATTGATATCTTTGTGGACAAAAGAGAAAAATTGGTGTTTTTTTTTTAACTAATTTTTCAGTTTTGAAATCGAAAGGAGTAAAGTGACATGGATAAAAAATAAAAATAAAAATAAATGGTATTTTGGACTTTTTACAGTAAACTAACAGATTTTTGGATGGAAGGACTTCAAATTTTAACGGAAATAAAATACAGGGGTATTTTAGTATAATTTTAAAAACAGAAGAATGTATTAATATAATATGAAAAAATATAGGGGTGTCAATATAATTTTATTATATATTTATTTATTTAAGAAATATTATATAAAAAAATTAAATTATATATAAAACACATAATTTATCTATAAATATATATTTTATAATAAATATAAAATCGATTTTTTTAAAATATTTATAAATAATAAAAAAAATTCAAATTAAATAGTAAAAAATAATCAAATATTACAAACCTAATATAGATAGAAATCATTAGAGTTTATTTTAAGTTTGGCGCTATCCTTTTATGATAATTTAGAAGTGTACGACTAATTTATTTTCTCTTTGAATTTGATTTTATTTTTTAAATTTAAACTCTGTAGTTTAAAGATGAACCGAGAAAATGCGGTTTTAAGTTGTTAATTTTATTACTGTAATCTATTTCTATTTTTAATTAATATAAATTTTATTCTTTCTAAAAAAACTAATATTCTTATGAGAAGGTGAAGTTCAAACCTAGTACCTTCTAGTCAGAGAATTTCAGCCTTGGTCATCCAGTCTCGCCATCAATGATTTTTTTTTTTTTGTGGATTAGATTTGAATGATGATGATCTAGAAAACTAGTGTGGATCATGAGCTTGCTTATTGTTAGCTGAGATTAGTAATATTCCAAAAATAACAATTAAAAAAAAATTGAGAGAGGATTAGAGGAGTGAGATGGGGAATATTTTATTAGGACATGTCGTTTTATATGTAGAGCTTATTTCCTTGCTGAAATGGTTGGAATGCCGTCCTATGAAATGTCGTTTCAATAAACGACATCCTGCTACATGTTTATTACAAGTTTTAAGGGAATATGTTGCTTCTGTACAAATTTTTTTGTCATTATTATTATGATTATTATATTTTCTTGCTGAGCAAACTGTATAATGTCCATATTTTCACCTAGAAGAAATAACAATTGATTTTTCTGCAAAAGACTTGCTGCTTACTTTATAAACATCACAGTAGACCATAATCTGCAGGCCTCCACTTCATTGATGTAGCATCATTAAGGCATTGCTTGATCAAGCTTGTTGTTGCAGATTTCACCAATCTTTTATGATATTGAAGTTGTTTCTTGATTGTTTCTGATTTTTCAGTTAGTTTCTTGATCTCTTGTGCAATCAAATAAATTTCTTGCTCTTTTTTGAAAGGCGTCTCAATTATGAACTTCTTAGCTTGAAGGCCAAAGTATGCCCTCGCAATTCGCTTAATATGGTCGAAAATGAATTGAACTTCAAAGCCTGCATGGTTAACAACTTTTACACATGCTAACCATTGGCATAGCTTCTGTTCAGTGACATCCACAACTGTAGTTGTTCTCATGTCCTGTATAACCCCACATAATATGAAGAAGAAATATGACTTTACTCTTGGATGTAACAAGGACTCAGCGCTGATGTCTCCATACTTGGCAAACAAGATCTCAAAAATAGAGATTAGAGTTTGAGGGACTAAGAACTCCCCTGTGGTGATGAATTCGTTATGTTCTGAAATAAAATCTGATATCAGATTGTTGAAATTTGCAGAATGTAGCCTTTCCATCAACTGTCTGAAGTTTTCCTCTGAATATGCGAAAGTATAGTCATCCTTGGCTGCAAGTAATGCTTTACTTCTCTCAACTTCCCTTTTTGCAGATGTTACGATATCTGTAAGTATCTTTTTCTCAAATGCATTTAAAGAATTAATTATATCATTCAAGGATAGAGTGGACTTCATTTCTGCATCTTGTTTCCTTGTATTTCCATATAGCTGCATCTCTTTTACCAAGTCTTTGTTAATCACCCTACTTTTGATATGTCTACCAACAGTTCTCAATTCCACATCTCCACGCTCACCTCGTAATGATGCAATAACCTGATGATTAGGTAAACACAAGTAAGTGCACAACTTAAGGCATCTTAATTGGAAAACAAAATTTCTCATTAGGTGATGGTGATGGCTTTGAACTTTCAAAATAAAAGTATGAATATAGGCATACCTCGGAAGTCACACAGCTTACATGACAGATCATTGGACAACCTTGTGCACAGTAGTACACACAAAGTCGAGGGTCTCTTCTTTGCTCACAAGCATCACAATAGAACTCATCATCATCATCCTCAACATAAAAATCCATAAGGTTGAGGGAATCTACATGACATTTGTGTTTTATGTTGCAGGGCAATGGGCCACATAAAAGATGAAGATTGAAATCACATTCCAAACAACGAAATATAGGGGTGTCATGACAATGTTTGTTACAAGTTCTGCAGATAACTTCACCATCTATGCTCTCCACAATAGTAAGAAGATGATTGTGAATTTGATATTCTATTGTGGGCATTAAAGATGCACAATTAACATGGAGACGGAAATTGCATTCATCACAGCAAAAGGCAAATTCATTTCAGTCCTTCAAACACAAATTGCACTTTACTTCTCTCAAATGTTGATAAGCCATGTCCAGTAAGGTGAGAGAGTGTTGAGGATGAAAAGGATGTTGGTCCTCTTGTGGTAATTCAGCACAAGATTTGTGTAAAAAGAAGTTGCATTGCCTACAATCGTAGGTAAGACCTGAGCAGCATTCTCCACAAGCATTGCAGAAAAAATCATCAACAATCTTCTTTTCACCAAGTGTCAGAGAATGACCATGTAAGAAATACTGGATTTTCTTAGGCAACATAGAACATTCAACACAAAGATGTAAATAGCACTTGCCACAACAGAACGCCAATCCTGAGGACATTTTGTTGCAACTTTCACATTGATAAGATGGAGTGGTGATCAAAATCAGAGGACATGGATGAATTAAGGATTTCATCTTTTGATGTAGAGTATTCGTACAAGAATTATGGAGATAAAAGTTGCATTGACAACAACCATATGTAAGTTCTGAGCAGCGCCCTCCACATATCTCACAAGAAGCCTTAAAATCTCCCATCTCCTCCAAAAGCATCAATGGATGCCGATGACAGAAATGTTGAATATGCTTTTCTTCATTTTCTGATTTTATTATGGGAAGTTGAGCACATTCAATATCCATGTCAAAATGACAGTTCTTACAATTGTAGCTGAATCCTGAGCAATTTTCATAACAAACATTGCAGGTAAATTCTGAAGTTATCAGAATCAGAGGGCAAGGATGAAGAAAATGATGTATGTCTCTTGGAAGCACAGAAGATATTAAAAAGCAATTAGCACACAAATGGAAATAACACTTGCCACAGCAAAATGTCAAGCCTGATTTCTCTTTGCCACAAACATCACATTGATAGGAAGGAGATGTGAGCAAGATGAGAAGGCATGAATGAGAGAAGTGTTGAATCTTTTGACAGAGAATATCCAAACAAGACTTATGGAGGTAAAAACTGCACTGACAACAACCATATGTGAACTGTAAGCAGATTTTTTCACATATCTGGCAATGAGCATCGAAGGCTTTCATTTTCTCAAAGAGCATCAATAAATGCCCGTGACTGAAATGTTGAATATGATTTTCTTCATTTTCAGATTCTATGATGGGAAGTTCAGCACACTCAATATCCATGTCAAAAAGGCAATGCTCACAGTTGTAGCTGAATCCTGAGCAATTTCCATAACAAACATTGCATGTAAATTCAGAAGTTCTTAGGACAAGAGAGCACGGATGAAGGAAATGTTGGATCTCTCGTGGAAGCATACATGATGCATGGAAACAATTAGTGCACAGATGGAAATAACACTTGCCACAGCGAAAGGTCAAACCAGAGAAGTTTTCACCGCAAACATTACACTGATAAGATGGAGTTGTGAGCAGAATAAGAGGGCATCGATGAGAGAAGTGTTGAGTCTCTTGAGTTAGTATGTTTAAACATGATTTATGGAGATAAAAATTGCATTTAAAGCACCCAAAAGTAGAACTTGAGCAGAGCTTTTCACATATTTCACAAAAAATTTCATCGTCTTCCATCTTCTTAAGAAGTGTCAAAGGATGTTGATGACTAAAATGTTGAATAATGTTTTGGTCTTCACCTTCAGATTCCATGGTGGGAAGCTGGGAACACTTGATATCAATATCAAAATTACAGCGTTTACACTGATAACTGAATCCTGAGCATTTTTCAAAACAAACATTACAGGTAAAGGCAGAAGAGACTCTGAGGACAAGAGGACATGGGTGAAGGAAATGTTGAATCTCATTTGTAACAAGTTTGGATAACACTCGAAAGCAATCAATGCATAGATGGTAATAACACTTGCCACAGCGAAAGGTCAAGCCAGAGCAAACTTTGAAACAAATATCACACTGAAAAGATGGAGTTGTGAGCAGAATGAGAAAGCATGGATGAGAGAAGCATTCAATCTCTTGATGTAGAATCTCTTCACAAAATTCATGGAGGTAAAAATTGCATTGAGTACAAGCATAGGTAGGACATAAGCAATCCTTTTGACATATTTCACAGGAAGCTTCATAATTTTCAATTTTCTCAAAGAAAGTCAATCGATGACAGTGACTGAAATGTTGAATCTGATTTTCTTCACCATTGAAATCTATGGTTGGAAGCAGGGCACATTCAACATCTATGTCAAAATAACAATTTTCACAGTGGTATGTGAAGCCGGAGTGATGGCCATAACAGGCATTACAAGTAAAGGTGGAAGAAGTTTTGAGCATAAGAGGACATGGATGATGAAAATGTTGAATTGTTGATGGAAGTTCAAAAGGGTCATTAAAGTTTACAGTAGGAGCTCTAAAACAGTGAAAACACAAATGGAAGTTACACTCCCCACATTGAAAGGTGAAGCCGGAATGATATTTATTGCAAACATCACACAGGTAAAGTTTAGTTGTGAGCAAAGTAAGAGGGCAAGGATGACAGAAGTGTTGAACCTTTTGATGCAGAATGTCCATGCAAGATTTATGGAGGTAAAATCTGCATTTGTAGCAGCAATAAATAGGACCTGAACAAAGCTCGACACATAATTCACATAATACATCACAATCTTTCCCCTCTTCAATGAGTGTCAAAGGATGCGGATGACCAAAATGTTGAATATGCAACCCATCTTCGCCTTCAGAATTTATGGTGGAGAATTGCACACAGTCAATGTCCATGAAAAAATGACATGGTTTACAGTGGTAGGTGAAGCATGAGCGAGGTTGATAACAAGCATTACACGTAAAAGTAGCGGAAAAATGTGTGAGGGTGAGAGGACATGGATGAAAGAAATGTTGGATCTCATGTGGAAGCTCAGCACATAATTTATGAAGATAAAAATAACAATCCCTACAATCATAAGCTTGACCTGATATGAGTTTCTCACATATTTTGCAGATAAATCCTTGGTCTTCATGCATCTCCTTCCTCTTCAGCTTATGCTTTTTGTGGAGGAAATGTTGAATCTCCATTTTCTTCCTCGTAATTCTGTTTGACAACAAGGATGTGCTTGCTTGCAAAGAGATTCTTGCAAGGTACTTTATAAATTCCTCTTCAATTACAGAGTATTTATGCTGGTGATTATAGGAGGATGGCCATGGTATTGCTTATCTTCATCCTTCTACTAGTTGAAATGATGTGAAGACTTTGAACTGAAATTATTCTTTAAATGGTCACATCAGCCTTCCTCAATTTTAGCCAAGGATAAAGTTCTTTGCATTATTATTCCATGTAGATCAGATTTAGGTGAGATCAAGTTGTCATCTTGACATTGATTTAAAAATAAAAACAGACTGGCATTCATATGTCATCTGAGACTGGCATTCATTTAAAAATAAAAAAAGACTAATAGGGATAAATTTGGCCTCATCCTAACTTGGGCAGCGCTAATTTTGACCGTCTAGGCCAAGAGGAGGTTCTGTTCATATATCAGTATCATCTGAGATTATTTTGTTGCAATTATATATATATATTCTATGTTAGGACGGCTATGAGAATGGCTTTGATCTGAGCATTAGTTTATATTGAAATTGACTTCATCTTCAAGTGTATTAATGATCTTCATATTTTATTTCAAGTTGCTGCTCCTAGCTAGACGTCAGCACTATGGAGCTGAACAGATTGAAGGAAAATTTATTTAATAATTCTTTGCTGTTAATTTCTTTGACTCTGTTTGCCTCAATCTAAGCTGAAATTAGAAGTGAGAGTTGATCAAAATTTCAAGGCAAATTATTCCTGCATAAGACTAATCATGAAGTTACATACACAGGTTTTCAATTGAATTTTGTTTTAAAAGCTGTGTAACTGTGGAGATTCTCCAACTTTGTCGACAAGAACCAAGGGATTGAATTTAGCAAGACAGCCAACATAAAGTGGAAATCACAAAGAAATGATAGAAAGTCTTGATTTTTCATCATTAAGGATCTGTGTTGTTTATCCTGATGAGGCTACACATGCTCTTTCTGATTTCAATGAGCATATTCCTTGCATTCCCGGTGAAAACAGGGAACAAGGTCGCCTGGTTTGAGAAAATTTTGAAAAAAATTCTAATCCTCACCAGCACTCTCCACAATCCTGATCCACCAAAACTTGAGAAAATTCATCTGAATATGAAGCTAGTAAATGCTTGTACAAACAGCAAACACTCAGCTATGTTAACCAAAATATCATCTTTTTGTGATCCCATTCTGGCAGTTAATAGGGAAACCCAGAAAAGCAAACAAGCAATCTCTTCAAATTTTCAATAAAACATATGGGAATTCCAAAAAATTATAGAAAGAAGAAGGATTTTGAACAAATTAAGCACCAGAAATTTGGCGAAGAATTCAAAATTTCTCAGACAGAAAGAACAATGTGGAAAGATAAAATTATTGGAGTGCGAACCTTGAGAGTGGGAGACAAAGCTGCGAAAACAAAGATTGCTCAGCATCATAAAGGGGAGAATTGAAGCCAGAGGTGAATAATTTGATCTGGAAATCTCATTCCTCAGAACTTGGAGGATTTTGAAGGAGGCTTTAAACGACTTGTTATTTATTAATAATTTGCATCATACAGGAGACGACCAGAATAAAAGAAACAGTCGTTTTTGGAAGCCCCTCAAATCCGAGAAAAACAACGGACAACTAACGAAATCATCAAGTAACGACTTCCAAATTAAACAAAACGACAGAGAACGTTTGACAATTTTGGTAACGATGAGGAATCGTTGAAAAACAGAGTAATTCCCTTTCTCTATAAACCCTAGAATACTAAATTTGTGCAGGAGAAATAAGTTTTGTGGACTTAACACTCTCCTGGCCAATCTCTGGAACGCTACTTGCTGCTTAAAATCCATAGGCCAGAAATCAATTGATTTTGAGTGTTTTCTGTTCCTAATTGATTGATTCTAACTTTGCTGTTAGTTCCTTCAATAATTATTTTTGGAAATATCTTCAATTTCTTGGTGTTTACTTCAAATTGTTTTGTTAGCTATTGCAATATCATTAGTTCACTGATATTGACTCGTCAATATCATTTCTAATTAACTGATAAGCAGAATACGTAAATAATGAAAGGACAACGAAAATTCTGAAGAATTAACCTTTGATTTATTGTATGCTATGAGTCTTATGCATACATTTCCCCTGTTTTGTATGTGTAGGAGTGTGTGTTTAATTTATTTAATGGGTGAGATACAGTGCAGAATTCCTTTCTTCTTGTCTGAGAAAGTCTCCTCTTTTAAATTCTTTACCTCAATCTAATCTGAAATTAGAAATGACACTTGATTATTCTGCAACATGTGTTTCCTATCTACTTGAAAGTGATTATTTTGTTAGTAAACATTGTTTTTTCATCCATGCTTCGAAAATCAGGTCCCCATAAATTTAAGCTCTTTTGGCTAAGATGCCTTTCCGGATGGATATTTGGAATGACAGTTGCATCTAAATTTGGTTCATCTTTGACCAGGAATATTAGTTGAATAATCAGGCAGAACAGGTTTATGCTTCTCACTTCAGAAGTTTGTAGAGCTAGAATTTTTTCTGTTGGACCCATCGGACGTTTCCTCTGTTATGCTAATGAAATTTGATTCTGTTCATCTCCTGGCCTATGTTTCTGGTTCTTGATATTTTGGTGCTTAAATATTGTGTCAAGTGTTAGTGCTCTGTTAGCCAGTCACAGGTATACTATTTCCAATTATTTAAGTAGTAAGAAGATGAAAATTTGATTCATTTTCTCTTAAACATGTGTATGGAATTGGTTCATATTTGTCATAGATGATTCATTTTTCTCTTATTTACATTACAGCAAACCATCAGCCACAGGCTTCCACTTCATTGCTGGAGTTTTATCCTTAAGGAATTGCTTCACATTTATTTTATGATATTCTTGTCGTTCCTTCACTATCTTTAACCTGGCCTTCGTTGCTTCTAATTTTGTTTTCAATTTCTCCATCTCTTTAGAAATTCGTTCAATTTCATGCTCTTGTTCAGGAACAGTATCCATCTATGAATTTCTGAACTTGAAAGCTGAAGTGTGCACGAGCGATAGATTTCAAATGATCGAAAATGAAATGGATTTTGAATCCAACATGATTGACCAGATGAAGGAATGTCAACCATACTCGAATTTTATGTTCAGTAACATCCACAATTTTATTAGTCCTCGTGCTTAGTAGAGTAGCACATAGAAAATAGAACATTATAGACTTTACTCCAGGACTTAACTTGGTTTCAAAGCTGAGATCCCCATATTTGGCAGATAAATCTTCAAAGATGGGGATGAGTGTCTGATGGATATAGAGATCTCCAACACCCACAAATTGTTCATCCTGTTCCAAGGTAAAATCTAGAACCTCTTCACCTGGAACTTCATGCCAGTCAAAAGGAACAAGTCTGTCTAGGAATTGTGTGAAAGCCTCCTCTGAACAAGCAAATGTATATTCATTCTCACTCTCTACTGAGGACTTATCTTTCTCTATTTGCGACTTGGAAAATTCTGTAATTTCATGAATTTTCTTAACCTCCAACGTATTTAAAGACTGCAATATATGGTTGAAGGACACTGCAAATTTGAACTCTACACTTCCATTTCTTGCATTCTCCATCACTTCATCTTTGCTAAGCACTTGGCTATGGATCTGTCTACCTACAGTTCTCAATTTCACATCTCTGCGCTCCCCTCTTAGAGATTCTACAGTCTGTGAACCAACAACTTGATGTCAGTCTTGAGGAAGTCAGAACAAAATGTTGAACTATCTCATGTAATTCTTAAATTTTCTATTGAGCTATGATCTTAATCTTCGAAAAAAAAAATAGATTAGAAATATTTCATTCCTCAGAAATTACACATTTTAAATCAACAATCATGGGGCATCCCTCTGCACAATAGTAAACACAGAGTTTTGGATCTCTTCGTTGCTCACATGCATCACAGTATAACTCATCTTCATCATTGCCCTCAGTATAGAAGTCCTTGAGGGTAAGGGGATCTATATGACATTTATGTTTGATGGTGCAGGGGCAAAGGACCACATTGAAGATGAACAAAACTGCATTCTGCACAATGAAATGCTGGTGAACCAAAGCAAGAAGTGTTACAAGCATTGCATTTAATTTCATCGTGTATGTTCTCCACAACAGTAAGAAAGTGACTATGGAATTGATAAATTATACTAGGAGTAAGGAAAGCGCATTCAACATCAACTTGGAAGTTGCATTTTTCACAGCAGAAGGCAAATTGTTGAGAATTGAGGTGTTTAACAAATGAAGTTTAAATCTCAAGATATATTTTCTTTTTACTGAAAATTCAGAGAAAGAAAAGAAAATAATGAGGAAGAAGAAGGAACAGAATTTTCTGATATATATTTCCTTGATTAGAAGTAGTACATATAAATCACATGCCTTTCTCATACAAAGCATGGCTGCTGTGTATGG
>CANXYC012482738.1:0-18917 GCA_948193065.1 Aleurites moluccanus | reverse complement strand
TTAAGATCTAAATTAAAACTAATTGAATGTGTAGTATCGAAGAAATAATAAAAAGTGAAGGAAAGACTATATGTGCTACTTTATTGGACTAAGGAGTTAAGGAAATTAGAAATGTGGTATCTACATGCTAAAGTGAGTCATAAGTATGTTATTATGCATATTGTAGCCATTCCTTAAATTATTAAATCTATTTGCTTATTGTCATCATTTGCACCGAAATCCTTTTCTTTATTGATTAATAATTGTTATTTGATATTTCCTACATTGATACCATACTATGTAATAATGAGTATTGTTTTGCTAAATACCTGATGACATAACATGACATGATAGAACTACCTGACAGAGGGGTAGTGGGTAAAAATTATCAACATTATGCATAATGACCCACTGGACATGGTATAGTGTCCTAGCCCAGTTAGGAGGGATGATAATACTCCTAACCATGAGATCTAATTAACCTTATATATTTCACGAGTTATTTCACGAGACCTTATACTTGTTATGTTCATGTTTAATTAAATTACTGAGCCATTGACATATGTGATCCAATTTAATATTATTGTTTCATTGATTGGTTACTTTATCTATTTATTGATTTCTACTAATTTGAAATCACATGTGACCTTATATATAATAATATATTTATGACTCACTGAGTATGTATACTTATTATTTTAGTGGTTATTTATTTCTCAGTTTCAGATTTAGTAGAGGTTGCAGTTCCATATGCTTCTTCCTTCCTTTCACTGGAACTAGTTGTAACAAGTAATGTATTATGTCTATCTTATATTTATGGTTCTTAGAAAATGCTCCATGGGATTTGAAGTATAGATTTGTATTGAAATTAAGTGTATAAATAATTATAAATTTAAAGAGTAGAAGATAATTGGGTAACTAAAATATGTGCATATATATATGTGATACTTAATTTCTAAATATGTGAAGATAATTATTATTTTATGCGAATATTAATTTAATTGATTAATATAATTGGAAATAGTATATGAATTATTGTAGTGAGATTATAAGGATAGATTAGAAGTGTAATTTTTATACAGGTTAAAAACTTTGAGAAATTATTAAAATGTTGAACTTGACACTATTCACATATATATTGAGATAACAGGAGAAATTATACTGAAATTTTTAATCGGTAATTAATAATTTAATTAAATAATAAAAGATAATAAATTCTATGAGTGCAGTTAGTTTAGGGTGTTCCTACACTCTAGAACCATCACGTTACAAATTTTGTTGGGACATGACAATTCACGCCTATTTGCCACACGATAGAATGTGGATAAAACGGCAAACATTTCAACACCTTAAGAAATTGGTACACTAAATGACACATGCTGATATCATAGTACTTGATTTCTACCAAGTTTTTGTGTAGAATTAAATCCACCTGGAAGGGAATAGATATGAAATGCAGATTTGGATGTGATTTGGGTTTGGCTCTTGATCTCGATGTTGTTTAATGTGATAATTTTACAATCTCCCTTCCCTTCTCACTTCTTTGTGCTTATATAATTTAGAACAATGGCAGTACTTTGCTTAAATTACTTTTGAGAAGTGATCAATATTTGTAGTTTGGTCAATGCATCCATTGGCAAACATTATTGTTTACGAGGCTATACCTGGGAAAGATACTGTGATGTTGCATGTATAATAGGTTTATTGTTATTTGACATCCATTTATAAGATACAGCGCATTATGTTGGCTACATTATAAAGAAAAGAGAGAGATTCTTGTAGGGAATTTTAGCATGTTACCCTTGCTTTCTGAGATGATCATCCATATCTAAACTGTCACCTTGAGCCATTTATTAGTTTATTATGATTCCTGTTATTGTGTTCTATTTATCTCAGCAATCTGCATTGCATTATGAGTTATTAAACACGAGTTTTTGCCTGTGTTTGGAGTTATGAACACCTAGAGCCTGAATAAGGCAGGTAAGGAATATTTCATTTGAGGATATTTAAATCACCGATGACAATATGGGATAAGGATGTTTTTGGATTGGAATAGATGATGTGAAATAAAAGAGACTTGCAGCATAAATTTGCCAAATAATCATTACTCATTTTCGTTTCTTGCCATAATGAAATTCTTGAATTAGAGGGAAAAAGAAAAGCTTCAAATAGTGCATATATTTTTGTATTGGGAAACGACTATTTTGAATGGAATTTTAATATCGACATTCAACTGTGTTCGAATTCTGTTGAGATCAAATTCAAATAGGAAAGAATCCCAATTGGGATTAATTTAAAAGGAAAAAAATAATGAGTAAAAAACATTACTTATTTAAGGTTTAAGAGGAAATGTTAACATTCAAATCTATCTTTGTAATAGACCCTCTCTCCATATACACAAATCTAAATATCTACATATATAATAAAAGTAATATTTTTTTATCTAATAATAACAAAATTGATTCATATATTATCTTTATATTAATATTTAAAAATTATTAAAAGGTAATATTTAAATTTAATAAAAATTAAAAATATCTCATATATATCGAAATATTTTAAAAAAATATAAGTTAAATAAAATAATATAAGGGTCCGTTTGGACAACCCAAAATTGAAATTAAAATTAAAATTAAAGGGTCAATTCTAATTATAGTATTTGACAGTGCATTTAGAATTAAAATTGAAATTCTATCTCAAATCCATGGAATTATAATATAACTAAAAAAATAATTTCATCTATTTTTAATTTTAATTAAATATAAAAATTAATTTTCTAATCAAACATATAAAAATAAGAAAATAAATTAAATAAAAAGTAATTTTATTTATTTTAATTTAAAATTAAAATATACAAAATAAAAAAAAATTATTTACGTATATTTCATATACAAAAATATTCATATATATTTTTAAATATTTTAATTTTAATTAAATAAAAAAAAAAGAAAATATAGAAAAAAATAGAAAATGAGGGTATTTAAATAAAGAAGCGTAATTAGTTCTTGTATTTTAATTTTGTCAATAAACTTGGTCATTTCATTTACTTTCTTTTATTTTTTTGTTAAATTTTAGTAAAATAACTAAAATTCTTTTATATATAAAAAAAAAATAAGAGAAAAATTATTATTTTTTAATTATTTTAATTTTAATTAAATATAAAAAATAATTTTTAATTAAATATATAAAACATAATTTTTAATTAAATATATAAAAAATAATTTTTAAATATATAAAAATAATAAATTAAATGAAATAATAAAATATAAAGTAATTATTTTAATTAAGTAAAAAAGTAGTTTTATTTATTTTAATTTTAGAAAAGTAATTAATTAAATAAAAAGTAATTTTAGTTAAAAGTAATCTTTTATTTAAATTTTAATTAAATAAAATAATTATTTCTTATTTAATTATTTAATTTTTTTTTTGTATATTTAATTAAAAAATTATTCTTTAATTATATCAAATTTTAGGAACTAAATTATAATTTGCTAACAAACCATAACATAAAGAAGAGACACATTTTAAGGTTTTGATAATATTAGAGATTTATTTAAACTTTTAAAAAAGAAAAGAGAAAATGTATTTTTCAGAATAAATATGAGAGTTTCAAAGTAAAATAATAATATTGTATATTTTTGCATCCTTTGGCATCAGAGTTCTCTCATGGTATATGTATATCTTTTCGTTATATTCATTTTGTTAGTTGCATATTATTTATGTTTGTAATGATATATAAAAAAAGTGTATAAAACCCTTTAGTATATTTATAAATATATATTTTGGTGATTCCACTAATTATTATCCAACTTGATGATGGTGATGATATATGTGCATGTATGTATCTATTTAGTTTATAAATTCTTATCTTAAACATTTTTAATACTTCATTCCTTTTTTCCCTTACGACTTAGATATTTTTATGTTATAAATTAGTGAATTATAGAGATTTTGGTCAAATTAAAACTTAAAAACTAAATTTTAATTATTGAGTGATATAAGTGTTCAAATTTATAAATAATGATGCTTTATTTTTTAATTCCTACTTTCTTGAGATATGTTTTCAACTGTTTACTTTTTCATTATTTTAATTATTTAACAATATGCATTTGGGTTTGACATTTTTACAAATTTTAAAAATAAAACTAGTGAATAAAATTATAAAATCATTCCTAGAAGATGTTAGTATTTTTAAATTTTATTTAAACTTGCTTTTTCTCATCTATATCATTCATTCCTAAAGTAAATGATTGAATAAGTGTGATTATTAATTGTTATTAATTTGGTATGACTATCAAATATAAGGTTAAACACATTTTGTATACATTTAAGAAGTGAATCATACATAAAAATTTTGCTTTTACTTTTCATGGTGGATAATACATTTTTATTATAATTAGGGTGAGATTTTTTTTTATTGCCTTTGAAAGTTGATTTTAGCTAACTAATAGAATTGTGTTTTATATTATAAAACTAATAAAATTATTTATGTTCATATATGCTATTCTTTATGTATTTCAAAATTATTAATATATGAACTTTATAATATAATTATGTCAGTTAATTTTTTTCCTTTTTTATTTCTCATTCAATATTTATTATTTTTCAAAAATTTACTGAGTTCTATAACATTTTTTTAATTGGAGTTCATTAGTTAGGGCCTAATTTTTGACGCACTCCAAAATACTTTTTATTTTTATTAAGTAATAAATTATGTTTTTATTAACACAGGTCTAACCCTTATTAACACAATAAATAATATATTAAGAATTAATATATAATATTTATAATAAATCAAATTATATGTTATGTTATGTGAATTCAAGATAGTATTAATAAGAAGTTATTAAATTATCTTCCATATTAAGAATAATGTTATTATATAATAGCTGAAAATAATTATTATTTTTATTATTGTCAATTTATTTATTATAATTTATATATAATTTTATATCATTAAAATGCTTATCCCGCAATATTGCGCGGATAAGCAAACTAGTTATTAGCTTAAATGGAACAATAATAATTTAGTCAAGTTTAATAATAATAATAATAAAGAAGAGAATTTGAAAGGTGAGTGTTAATGTCGTCTGTCTATATATTTGTTTATATTTATTTTTTATATATTCAAATAATATAATTTAGTTTTCACATAAAAAATAAATTAAAAATTAAAAAAATATATATCATTATTCATCGAATTTAATTTAAATTTAAAATTCACTCTACCTATTTTAATATATTAGAGTGGATTAAGAGGATATTTGAATAAAAATTTTATTTTAAAAATAAAATTTTAAAAAAAATACTACATCTAACTTAATTTTTTTATTTTTAAATTTTTAAATTATATTTTAAATTAATCGCTCAAATATTTAAAAATTATTTAATATTTTTTAAATTTTAAATCAAAATTTTATAATTATTTTAAATAAATATAAACACTCACTAAATTATCATTCCCACTAGTTATTGCAAATGAAGCAGTACCTCTATGTACCGAATCGAAATCCCCTCTTCCCTTAACAAAAACATCTGAAAATCTAATCGACTTCCGCTTCTTAGATCTCGCCGAAATCCCTGTCCGTACGATCGCCGGCTTATTTTCCGGTCAATCAGCGGCGGTAATATCCTCGATCTACCGTACAAAAAAATCGTACGGTTCTCAAGACTTCAAATAAGTTTTCCAATTTTTATTCCAATTACGGGCCGTAGAATTGAATATTCCCCTCCCAGTTCTATCGGTTTTTATGTTAGGGTTTTGATTATTGCATTTTGCTTTTTGTTTGATTATTGTTTGGTTCTTATGTCTCTTTTGTTCTTTTTTCGCTTTCCAATGGAAGTTGGTTCAATGAGTTCTTAATAGTCTGATCGTTTAACACTCGAAAGACTCAACATATAATGTTTTCGGGTTTTTTTTCCCTAATTTTCTCTGCAACCAAACAGTGTTTTAGATGCTGATTTTTTTCCCGTTCTGGCAGGAGAAAGTCTTGAGGTGGGTGATTAATTTTGAAGCAGGACTTGAAGGAATTGGTACTGATAGAGAAGTTTGGTTACAACTTACAACAGATGGTATTTTTTTTGGCTTTTATTACGAAATTTGAACTTCAAGTTAAGATTCTGAAGTGTTTTTTAAGCAATTTGAGAACTAGTTTGCTAATATTGACTGTTAAATTGAGAGTATAAGAACTTGAGAACTTCGAACTCTTTAGTCTGCTTGTTGGGTTTGACTATTGGATTCTGTACAAGTGTGTTCTAGTTTCTTACTTGCCTTTTAATTTTGTTATCAATGGCTTGGGTTACTTGAACTGGGTGTATGAATCTTTAGTTATATATGGTAGTTGTTGAACTTGTTTTATTCATTCAATCACATGCAGTCCTATCTAATGGAGAGAATTTTGAAATATAGATTTTAATATTCAATTTGGCTCATTTGAGATTTTTCTAATACGTTATGGGTGTTAGTTTGATTTGCATACTGCTTATTAGCTTACTCTTTTGCAAAATTTTGTGTGTTGCGATTCAAACTATAAATCTAAAATTCATCAAGTCTTTATACTAGAATGAAATATACCATTTGATTACAGCTTTTATTCAATCTTGTTAATATACGCAGAGGACAAACATGCAGATCTTTCACCTTGAGTAGGGATGGCAATGAGGTGGGGAATTCTCGTTCCCCACGGGGATTTGCCCCGAACGGAGTGGAGATTCCCCGATTTGTCTCTTCATGGGGACGGGGATGGGGAATATTTTTTCCCCATTAGCAGGAACGGGGTGGGGACAGGGAGTGTATTCCCCACCCCGTGGAGATCCGTTATTCTACTTAGTTAATTATTATATTTATTTAATTATTCTTTATATAAAATTATATTAATTAATATAACACACACACACACACACACACACACACACACATATATATATATATATATAATTCTTATGAGATTGTTGGAATTTATTGAAAGTTGGAATTTATTGAAAGCATTTATTAGATTAAATTTGTTCAAGTATTCATATTTTAATAAATGCTGAATTTTTAATGTTTTATTAAAAAATATTACTGAATATTTTTGATGTATTAAAATATTTATATTTTAATTATATTTGGTTGATATTTTGTGTGTTTAAATTTATTAATATTTTCTAAATAAATTTTTTCATATTTTTAGCTATTATTTATGAATTTTATAAATATAAATAAATTTAGTAATACAAAATTTAAACGGGGATCCACAGGAATGGGGATGAGGACTAAATTATCCCCGTATGTGAAACGGGGATGAGGATTTCCCGCTAAGGCGGGGATGGGGATGGTTCCCCCGCCCCCGTCCCGCCCCATTGCCATCCCTAACCTTGAGTCAACAACTTAGGAGAAATGCTTGGATTTCGATACTTTCAAACATCATTGTGGCATTTTAGCTATATATACTGTCTTTTTTCCAGCTTTACAAAAAGAGCTTAATGATTTAGGATGAATAGGTTTTGGTAATGATTGTGAGATTTTGCACTAACATGAAATTGTTGGAGGCTTCAGTTTTGTTTCAATTTTGGATGGAAAAATTGGACTAGAGGGCCCTGCAAATAATTTCTCTTTTTGGTATATACTTGGCAAGGAGCTTTTATTATTCTCATTGTTCTTTATTGATATCATGAGGACTTCTTTATTTATATCATGAGGACATCTTTCTAAGTAATTTTGTGTAACAATCTTTCCAGAATCAAGGTTTTTGGATGGCAAAAGGTGCTGGGTCAATAAATGCTGGTGAGATTAATTATGATAATTCATCTAGAATTGAGTTGAAGCGTTCTCATCAGTGGTTTATGGATGGCCCTGAGGCAGAGCTATTTTCCAACAAAAAACAGGCAATGGGAGTTCCAACCAACAATTTATTTACAGGATTGCTAAATTCAAATGTTTCTTCATGGGGAAATTCTTCTACTTTTCAATCAATATCTGGCCATTTTTCTGAAAGGTTATTTGATTCTGATACAGTAAGGACTGTCAATTTTGATGACAGAAGCATTCCAATGGTTAGCCCAGAAAAAGTTAACATGGGGAGGAAGGTAGATGAGGTTCCATTTGGGAATGATTCCTCATTTGGTTTATCCATGTCTCACCCATTGGAAGATCCTAGAACATGCATAAATTATGGTGGGATTAGAAAAGTGAAAGTTAGCCAGGTAAAGGAATCTGAAAATATCATGCATGTACCGATGGAACATGACTACAATAGGGTGGATAGCAATAACATTATGACAACATCTCATGCATATGAGAAGGATGAAAATTCCATATCAAGGGGTTTTAGTTATAACAAAGGGGATGGCAACATCATGTCTTTGGGTGAAACCTATGATAGGGAGAGTAGCATTTTCATTTCAATGGGACAACCCTATAGTAAGGGAGATGACAACATATCAATGAATCAAACATACAAAGAGAATAACAGTACCATGGCAATGGGTCACCCATTTAGCAAGGGTGACAACAATATTATATCTACAAGTCAAACCTACAAGCCAGATGAAAATACTATAACAATGGGGCACCTCTTCAGCAATGGAAATGACAGTACCATGTTAATAGGTCACACTTACAGCAAAGGTGATGACAACAATGTGTCAATTGTTCAGTCTTTTAATAAGGGAGAGAGTGCTTTAATATCCTTTGGTGGCTATGATGATGATGATACAAATCCATCTGGAAGGCTCATAGCAAATTATGACTTACTGATGGCTCAATCTTCTCTTCAAAGTTCAGAACTAGTAAATGAGAAAGAGATGGTCAAATCAAATTTGGATGCAGTTGCACATGCTGCCCTTACAACTGTCTTTGGAGCTGAAAATGCTTCTAAGAAGAAAGAAGACCATAAAAAATCTAAGAAGGTTCCTCCAAACAACTTTCCTTCAAATGTCAGAAGTTTGCTATCCACTGGTATGCTTGATGGAGTTCCTGTAAAGTATATAGCTTGGTCTCGGGAGGTAATTTCTATTTTTTTGCATATCTTTCTGACAATTTTATCATGTGGCTGAAATTTCTTGTTCTTGTGCATATTAGAAGGAGCTCCGTGGTGTTATAAAAGGCTCTGGATATTTATGTGGTTGTCAGACATGCAACTACTCTAAGGTTCACATGTTAAATTATTACTTGATCAATGAAAAGCTCTGAGTATACTCTTGGTAAAGAACTTCTGAGTAGTTTGTTGAATGTGTTCCCGATATATTAATAATATCTTTTGTCAGGTAATTAATGCTTATGAGTTTGAGCGACATGCTAATTGCAAAACAAAACACCCCAATAATCACATATATTTTGGGAATGGGAAGACTATCTATGGCATTGTCCAAGAGCTAAGAAGCACACCTCAGAATATGCTATTTGAAGTTATTGAAACAATAACTGGATCACCTATCAACCAGAAGTCCTTTCGTCTTTGGAAAGGTGATGCAAAGTATCTAACTCAATTTTGTTAGTCTAATATTTGGACTATCCATTCTTCTTCCATTTTTTTTCCTTTGTTATTTTATGATATTATATATTATGCCATCCGTTTCATGAATGGTATTGATGCCATCCGTCTCATGACTGCTAATTATTTCTCCTGTACAGAATCCTTTCTAGCTGCAACTCGTGAACTTCAACGCATATATGGAAAAGATGTAGGGAAACCATTATAATAAAGCAGCCTTGCTCAAGTTGGAAGGTAGGATCATTTTTGTTTTGTGCATACAAGTAATCTGTCAGGCCACACTTTGTACTCTTGTTAAGGGTGACTGCACTAACTTAAGAGCAAATTTGGTCGTGGTTAAAGCCGGAGACCAACATGCAAAGGAAATTTTTTAGTCCGGTTGTTGGGTTTGAAAGCAGCACATTGCCCACTTTTTGAAGGGGAAATGAAATTCAAAATATGTGCTGCTTGTTAACAGAAGGAAACTTTTTGTAATTTTTCTGTGTTGTTTTCCTTCTCGTTATTCTTTTTATAACCATCATATGTTACTTCTTTTGGAATGAAGTTGATTACTACTTATAAAATGTCAGACTGCCATATTTATCTCGATTGTTCGCCATATTCATCTGGATTGTTCTGTTCTGCCCCAATTCAATGAGAAGTAAATTTGTTTTCACTTTAGACTTGAATAAGCTATGATACAGCCAAAGTTAGGATACCCAATTTTTCAAAATCTACACCCTACTTAAATTGATAAGTAACATCAAAAAATTTAAGATGGTTCTGCTTATTTTCTTTCATCGTCTCTTGTGTGTATGCATAGTAGAGGAAGGAAAGAAAATGGAGGGGAAGTACCTCCTAGCTTGTTTGGCTAATAAATTTTTTTTAAGAGGGGGAAAGGGAAAGGAGGTTAACATGTCCCCTTCATTCCCTTTCAATGCCTTGGAGTGGAATGAATTTCTTCTCTTCTTGCTTTCCTTCCCTTTCCCCTTCCCCACCTTTTAGCTAAATGTTAGGATTCTAGTTGGCTAAGGTATGAGACTTGGTGAATCCCACATTAAAAATATGAGATTTTAATGTGAGGTTTTATAAACTTTGAACTTTCCAACTCTTTGAGTTAGTTTTTAGGGTGTGGTTCTTCCAAAATTCATAACAATTAATATTAAAGTAGACCCACGCACATTAACAGCCTGAAACTCAGAAAGAGGTACCCTGCATGCCAGATTAGAATTATTGGTAGCCTTGAGAAAAAATAATCTGATTCGGGCCAGTGTCGGTAGGAGTACCCTACAAGCCATATTAAAATTACTAGTAGCCTCGAGAAAATATTATCCGAGTTCGGTTCAGTGTCGATAGGAGTACCTTATAGGTTAGATTAAAATTACTGTTAGTCTCGAGAAAAAATAATCCGAGTCCAGACTAGTGTAGGTAAGAGTAAGAACCGCTGAGGACGGCGCATATTCAACTGCGGGAAATGTTAGGATCCTAGTTGGCCAAGGTATAGGATTTGATGAATCCCACATTGAAAATATGGGATTTCATTGTAGGTTTATATGAACTTTGGGCTTTCTAACTCTTTGAGCTAGATTTTAGAGTGTGGTTCTCCCAAAATTCATAACACTAAATTAGGATCCATCTGTTGGGAAGTTGGGAAAGGTATTAAGTTGTTTGAAGCTCTTAAGTTTTTTCCTCCTTTCGATTCAAACATTCTGCTATTTTGAATCATCTGATTATGAGCGGTATGTACAACAACAGTGAATTTAGCTCTTTCATTATTCCTCTTAGATTGACCTCCTGGGGTGTTGTAAAGCATAAAACTTATAGTAAAGCAAGAGTTGAGTCATGTACTCATAGTCTTATACTTTTGGTATCCATTAATAAATAGAAAGCATTTTAGTTTGATTTGCCTGGATACATATTCTATAAAGAGGTCACTATTGGTTTAATAGATTCTTGGTATGGCATTTAAAAGAGGGGAGAGGGATTGCATGCCTATATAAATTAAGTAAAGAAACCTTGTGATTTTGTAATCAAAACACTAATACATTAGTGAATTAAAGTGATTTGGATATAAATTAATTGATCAATATGATACTAATCGGATAGAAATTTGTCAATTAGTTTAATTTGTAAATGGAATATTAAATTAAAGTGATTTGGATATAAATTAATTAATAAATATTATTAATTAGATAAAAATTAGTCAATTAGTTTAATTTGCAAATGAAAGATTAAATTAGAGGGATTTGGATGTAAATTGATTAATCAATATATTATTAATTGGATATATATTAGTTAATTAGTTAAATTTGTATATGGAACATTAAATTTAAGTGATTCATATATAAATTAATTGATCAATATGTCATTAATTGGATAAAAATAAGTGAATTAGTAAATTTATACATGAAACATCAAATTTAAGTGATTTAAATATAAATTAATTGATCATTATGTTATTAATTGGATAAAATTAGTTAATTAGTTAAATTTATACATAAAATATCAAATTTAAGTAATTTATACATGAAACATCAAATTTAAGTAATTTAGATATAAATTAATCAACTAATATGTTATTAATCGGATAGAAATTAGTCAATTAATTTAATTTGCACATAAAATATTAAATTAAAGTGATTTAGATATAAGTTAATTAATCAATATGTTATTAATTAGTTTAATTTGTATATGAAATGTTATATTAAAATGATTTTGATATAAATTAATTGATTAATATGTGATTAATGAGATAAAAATTAGTCAATTAGTTAATTTCATGGAACATCAAATTTAAGTGATTTATATTTAAATTAATTGATAAATATGTTATTAATTAGATGCAAATTAGTTAATTAGTTAATTTGTATATGAAACATCAAATTTAAGTAATTTAAATATAAATTAATTAATCAATATGTTATTAGTTGGATATAAATTAGCCAATTAGTTATATTTGTAGCTGGTGAATGACTAATCAACTCTATTAAATTACCATAGTCATAATTTATTTGTTGTAAATTGTCATTTCCTTGGCATCTTAAACTTGTCATAGCTAGTAGCTACATGAAAAACCAGTTCTAGGTTACATCTTCATGCTAGAAAAAAGAAGTTGAAATCTAACTATGATCTCTATACTCAGTGGATTGACTGTTTTACTTCTTGATCAAAGTGTTCTTTCCCTTTATCTATTGTTTGCTTAGCTGGAATTGTTATTTGGTCTCAATCGCTGGAGATGGGGATTTATATTCCTTGCTTTTACCCCACACAATGAGATATAGGCCAGCAACTATGATAATTGCACCAATTACCCTGTAATTTTAAGATCATTAGTTCAGTTCTTGGGTAGGTTTATTGCGATTATGGCAGTAATTAAAGCTAAACGAAAATAGATACCTGCCCAAGAACATTTGCTCTGCCAAAATGATGGAACTCATTATGGCAACTATAACCATCCCCAGGGGATTAAAAGCAGTGACAAATACAGGGCCTCTGTCCTTCATTATTACTCCTTGAATGTAATAAGCAAATCCTGAGCAAACAACACCCTGCATCCATGCATTTTTCTTAGTGTAAGTTTTTGAATTTCTGATGCATTTGATACATGAACACAGAATTTTAGACTATTAAGTCAATAGCTTGATGAAATATACTATTGAATCTTCATAATTTCATATTAAAGTCTCGTTTGATTAGTAGGCTAGTATATAAGATGGTAAAAAAAAAATTCCTACACGAGTTAAATATTAAATTCTTTTAATGATTCCTATTTTTACCAAATTATAGGAAAAAAAGAAAAACAAAAATAGAAGAGCTTATAGTTTCTTACACTGTAGACAGCAGCAGCTAATTTAGTGTCCCAATTCAGAGACCAAACACTAGGGTTTCCTCTTTCCATTACTAGTGCTACAATGGCGCCCTCAATAGTACCGAAGAAGCAAATCCAAGCGGTGAGAGACAACTCAGCAGGGTATGTTTCTAGTGTGATTGCCTGCAGAAAATAATACACTATTAAGGTTTAAAATATTTTAAAATACCATAATATATATATGTAAAAAGTGAAACTTTTTCAGAAGAGAAAAACTTGATGTAGATAAAAATTAAAATCATTCGATGTATAGAATCCTGTAATAAAAAATCGTTAATACTACTATTTGACAGCATCGCCAAACATGCTATTAAAATTAATATATATTCTGAATAATAAACTCAGAATCGATTATTTATTCTTAATATTAAAAAAAAAATGTATATATATATCAAATGATATTAATTAATGTTGTTAATTTTAATATCTTTTATGGTAATTACATAATATAATATTGATGTATGTTAATTATGTAAAAAAAATTATATTTTTGAAATTAATTATGACAAATAAAATGATGTCGCAGGCAAAATGGACATGAAATTGGTAAGAAAAAGTGTTCAAATAAATATTTTTTTCCAAAAACTTGTGCCCTGAAATTTTTTTAGTGAAATGAATGGCTTACTTGCAGGATGATGAAAGCAGCCCAGCTGAAAGAGCCAATTGTGATCATTAGGGCCCCTTTAATTGAGTTATGGAGATTTACAGCAGAAGATGTTGGGTGTTGATTGTAGCTTTTTATTCCTTTTGTACTGCCAAACAAATCAACAGGTGGGCCTTTTATAAATGTCATCACCATTGCTCCTGCTACTGTTGCTATTGTCCCTGCCACTTTTGCTTGACTGTGGAGTGATGTAATATTCACATTTTCAAGCCTATTCATTTTTTTTAATACACTTTCGTTAGACGCAATAATAGAATCCACTCTTTTGTAAGAGAATTCAAGGTTTAGTTGATTTCTAGAAAATAATTTTTCTCCATAAGATAAATAAGACTTTTTTTTACTTCAATTTATTTTTTAATAAATTTGAATTTAACTAAAACTCGAATTCGATATCTCATACCTCTTAAAAAATATTTATAATATTAAGATTTAAAATCTATATATCTTATATTTGAATGATGTTAGGTTAGACAAAGAATTTATAGGAAGAGAGGGAAATTTTTTTTTTTTGTTTAATTTAACTATTTTAAATAGTAGTGTCACGTTTTTTATTTTTTTTTTATCTAAATAAAATTTAAGTGATTCACTCTTATATAACCAACAATATATATTTCAAAATTCATTCTACTTATGTGAGAGTGGTCAATCATCTATATGATCAAGAATTAACTATATTTTTTTTACAACTCCTATATCTATAATTGACAATATGTATATTAAAATCCACTCTATTTATGTGAAAGTGATCAATCATCAGTGTGATCAAGGATTAACCATATTTTCTTTACAACTCTTATATATATAACCAATAATATATATATCAAGATCCACTCTACTTATGTGAGAGTGGTCAATCAGTAATGTGATAAAAAATTAATCATATTTTTTTTTCAAATCTTATATATAACCGAAAATATCCATGTTAAGGTCCATTCTATATATGTAAGAGTGATAAATCAAGAATGTGATCAAGAATTAATCACATTTTTTTTATATAATTTTTGTATATATAACCCGCAAAATGTATGTCAAGGTTTACTCTACCTATGTGAGAGTGGTCAATCACTAATGTAATCAATAATTAACCATATTTTATTTACAACTCTTATATATAATCAACAATATGTATGTCAAGGTCTACTCTACCTATGTGAGAGTGATCAATCACCAATGTGATCAGGAATTAACCACATTTGCTTTACAACTCTTACATATATAACCAACAATATGTATGTCAAGGTCCACTCTACCTATGTGAAAGTGATTAGTCATCAATGTGATCAAGAATTAATCATATTGTCTTTACAACTCATAAATATAACCGACAATAAATATATCAAGGTCCACTCTACTTATGCGAGAGTGGTCAGTCACTAATGTGATCAAGAAAAATCATATTTTCTTTACAACTCTTGTATATATAACAGACAATATGTATGTCAAGGTCCATTCTACTTATGTGAGAGTAGTCAATCACCAATGTGATCAAGAATTAAACACATTTTCTTTATAATTCTTATATAGGACCGACAATATGAATGTCAATATCCACTCTACCTATGTGAGAGTAGTCAATCACCAATGTGATCAAGGATTAACCACTTTTTTTTTTTTTACATCTCTTATATATATAACCCAAAATATGTATGTCAAGATTCACTCTACCTATGTAAGAATGGTCAATAACCAATGTGATAAAAAATTAACCACTTTTTTGTTCACAACTCTTATATATATAATCGAAAATATGTATTTCAAGGTCCATTCTACCCATGTGAGAGTGGTCAATTACCAATGTGATCAAGGATTAATTATATTTTCTTTACAACTCTTATATATATAACTGACAATATGTATGTCAAGATCCACTCTACCTATGTGAAAATGGTCAGTCACCAATGTGATCAAGGATTAACCATATTTAGTTTACAACTCTTATAAATAAAAATGACAATATGTATGTCAAGGATCACTTTACCTCTATGAGAGTGGTCAATTACCAATGTGATCAATAATTAACCGTATTTTTTTTATAACTCTTATATATATAACTAACAATATATATGTTAGATTCATTTTGCCTATGTGAGAGTAGTCAATCACCGATGTGATCAAGAATTAACCACTTTTTTTACAGCTCATATATATAATCGACAATATATATGTCAAGGTCCACTCTACTTGTATGAAAGTGGTCATTTACCTATATGATAAAAAATTAACCATATTTATTTTACAAATTTTTTATATAACTAAAAATATATATGCCAACGTCTACTCTACATATGTTAGAGTGGTAAGTCACCAATGCGATCAATAATTAACCGTGTATTTTTTACAATTCTTATATATAACCCACAATATGCATATCAAGGTCCACTCTACCAATGTGAGAGTGGTCAATCACCAATATTATCAAGAATTAACCACATTATTTTACAACTCTTATATATATAACCAACAATATGTATATCAAGATCCACTCTGTCTATATAAGAGTGATCATTCACTAATGTGATCAAGAATTAACCATATTTTTTTTATAACTCTTATATATATAACCAACAATATGTATGTCAAAGTTCACTCTATCTATATAAAAGTAGTCAGTCACCAATATGATCAAGAATAATAAGATTGCAAAATTGAATTACATTGAAAGCTTAATTAAAAAAAATGATATATTATGAATACCTAACGATGAAAGCCATTACAAAGGTAATGGCAGGGAGAATATTGATTATAGCAGCAGCAAATGTAGCCGTTGTATACTTCATTCCCAAAAAGTACAAGTTTTGATCTATAACTGGCCTAATAAAAAAGAACATAAATAACATTAATTAGTAAATAGCTAATGCCCAAAATAATAAGATGGAATTCATTTTCAAATTTAGAAAATTACTCCAATAAGCTTAGCACTATTATCTTTATGAAGATTGATGGAGTCATCTTTGGCCTTACTTTCCTATAAGAAAACAAAAAATTAAAATTCAATGCGAACCCATATGGGAAAAATCAAGATTAAATATTATTTATTTGTATGAAAACTGAAACAACTTGAATATGTGAATCTTGTGATAATTTATTTAAGATTGAAAAATAAGTTTCAAAGTTGAAATTACATGAATACTAGATAATTTTTGAATCCAGAGGTCTTACTTGTCTAGAAAAATTGCAAAAGGAGCAATGATAACAGTGGCAACGGCATGCCTGTAGACCACAAGAACATAATTGCTCATTCCCTTGTTAAGAGCAGCTTTGGATAGAATATCCATTCCGGCAAGCCCAACTTGCATGAATATCACTGCTATGAATGGCTTCATTCTTCTTAAAAAACTCTGATCTATTTGATTCTTCATTTTTTTTTTATTATTTTTAATTTGCTCTAATGTTAAGTTAGAATATGCAAGGACATTCGCAGCTATTGTTCTCTTCTATATTTATAAGAAGGCAATGACCACTTTTTTTCTTTGGTGAGGTAAGTATTAATTGTTTATTTAATTCAATGATTACTAGAAATGTAAATTTTTTACTCGATTCGAACTCATAAAAAATGAAGTTCAAAACATGGTTCAAAATCTATAAAATTTTAAAATGATTTGAGTTGATTTAACTTGAAAAATTTGAGAGTCAATATAGTAAAACTACAATTAACCAAATGAGTTAAATTATTTTTTATCAGAGTATATCAACTCGATAGTAACCTAACTTTAAATTAATCGGAATGAGTAAAAAAAAATAGTATGAAATTTATTATTAAATGAAGTTGAATCGAATTTTTAATAATGTATATATATTTATTAACAATTTATTTTGAATCTATTTAATTATTTAATTTTATAGTATTATCATTTTAAAATTTTTGATTATTTTATTTTAATTTTTGAATTACTTGTTAGAATAAAAAAATATATTAATATTACAATATATATATATATATAGGATTGAAAGATAATTATGTATCATGTTATAGTATATATATATATATGTGTGTGTGTGTGATATTTTAAATTTATAATGTTTATTTTTATTATTAAATTTTGAAATATTATATATATGAAATAGACAGTCAATTAAAATTTTTTTCTTATTTTTAAATTTTTCTAGTCCGAATATGGAACTAAAGAAATAGATTTAATAAGGTGCACGTGAAATGATTTATGATACTATTTTTTTTACTAAGATTAAAAAAAATAAAAATAAAGTGAATGGAAAATACTGAGAATGGAGACCCATTAATTAAATACTAGCGAAGTTAATGGCTAATAATTAGAAGAAAATCTAATCAAAATTACATTGATTAACAATTGACAACTACCACTCATTTAAATGAGCAATACATTTTATAGGTGGCAAAAGGTTAGATTAGACGGTTCATTTTAATCACTCCTTTCGAATTTTGTCTTCTTAAATATGTTATCAACAAATTATTTCAAATTACAGGTAGGGATGGCAATGAGGCGGGACGGGGGAATTATTTCTATCTCCACCCCCATTTTAGCAGGGAATTTCCTTCCCGTCTCTGTTTCACATACAGAAATAATTTAATTCTCATCTTCATTCCCATGGGGATCCCCGTTCTCCGTGGAGATTTTCATTCCCCGCTTAAATTTTGTATTACTAAATTTGTTTGTATTTATAAAATTTATAAATAATAGCTAAAAATATAAATAAATTTATTTAGAAAATATTAATAAATTCAAACACACAAAATATCAACCAAACATAATTAAAATATAAATATTTTAATATATCAAAAATATTCAGTAATATTTTTTAATAAAACATTAAAAATTCAACATACATTAAATTATGAATACTTAAACAAATTTAATCTAATAAGTGCTTTCAATAAATTTCAACAATCTCATAAAAATTATTTATTGAACAAATTATTATATATATATAAGGAATAATTAAATAAATATAATAATTAATCAAGTATAATAACGGA